>JABTTQ020001513.1:0-80658 GCA_016081115.2 Rehmannia glutinosa
TGTTGCCATGTCTTAAAGTGCTCAGTCCCAGAAGTATGCAAAAAGGATAAACCAATGGGAAGCACTGCACCTCGTGTCAGAGCCTGAAAAGCTTGACATTCATTTAATACGAGGAAAGGTCTACATCTCAAGATTGAAGACCAATAAAAGACAAGCCAACGAACTCAAGTGACTTTTGAAAATCAGCCTATCTCTTCAACGGGCAGATTTTTGAAAGTGCACTATAAAAGGCTTAGGAATCACCTTGAGAAAAGATTACCTTGATTACCTTGCATACCTGAGATAACAAGCATTATTCATACTGTAACCTTCAAAATATTCTCAAGTTATTCAAGCAAAATCCTCAAGCCTAAATCTCGAAAGAAATCGATCCAACACTAAGCTGTGAAGGAAAGACAACTTCAAACTGTTGAAGAGGAAACCTTTGAAGAAGCAGAATGGGTCTACTTTCCAAGGAGGATTGTAGGAAGGTTCAAGGTCGAACCAATCTCAAGTTATTGGAGGGCTTCGTGATCAAATCCAAGAAGCTTGAGAATGTAAGTCAAGTAACAAGGCAACCGCCCGTGAAGAAGTTTCGAGTCGGACGAGAAGCCACCGGGAGTGATCAAGGCATCTCCGTGTCGAGTCCCAAAGGAGCAAGTCGGTCGTGTGTGATCAAGACTTGTATACGGGTGATAACCACTTTGTAAACTGATCATTACTTAGTGGATTCCTCCAGGAGTTGGAGAAGAGAGGAGTAGAAGAATTACCCCATCTTCGAACCTCTATAAAAATTATTGTGTCATCTACATTTCAGCGTTTTTTTTCTGCATATCACTTTATATCTGCTGATAATTTGCTATCCAAATGATAATTAACAAAGTGCTAAAACCAAGTGTTAAAACAAACTTAAATAAAATTCAAGAGTGTTAAGTCTTTCGCTGAAAATCTCATCACAACCAAGTTAAGGTTTAGTCTAAACAGCTGAGTTATTCTATCAACAGCTCTTTCGAGTCTGTTGAGTGGTTAACTCTGCTGATTAACTAACTTAGCTGTCCATCAAGGATTTAGCTGTGTAATTAACTCTGTAATATTTTAAAAGGACTAAAATCGAAAAGTTGGTAAGGTTTATTCAACCCCCCCTTCTAAACCTTACTCACACCCCTTGGGACCTACAGGTGGTATCAGATCGGTTGGTTCATTGAGCCTTCCGTGAGTTCTTCAACTAGATCTCCAATCTTTCAAAGATTTTTTAACACTTGTTCTTTCAAAAGCTATTTTTATTCAGCAAAGTTATTATCATGGAAGCAAATTTGACACGCATTCCTATGTTCACTATTGAGGAGTTTGATGACTAGAAAATTCGTATGCAGGCTCATCTATCTGCTTTACATGACGAAATGTCGCTAGTGATAGAGGATGGGCCACTGCAAATATTGAAAGTGAACATAGCTGCAAGGAGAGCAGCTGCAGCTGAAGGAGAAGAAGATGTGGCAGAGGCAAGACCAGCCTTAGTTGATAAACCAAGGACTGAATGGACAAATGATGATAGAAAGAGATACAACTTGGACAATGTGGCCAAGGATATTCTCTACAAGACTCTGGACAAAGCAATGTTCAATAAAGTCAAGTCATGCAAAACAACAAAAGAAATCTGGGATAAACTAACATTAGTTTGTGAAGGATCAGAGCAAATTAAAGAAAACAAATTATCTGTTGTTGTTCAAAAATTTGAAAACTTTAAAATGCTTGCAGGTGAGACAATGGATCAGCTGGATGCTAGATTCACTGAAATCACAAATGAGCTCTCAGCACTTGGAAAGGAATACACACAAAAGGAGATACGTATGAAGATTCTAAGGAGCATCCTAGCTGAATGGGAAATAAAGACTATGGCTCTAAGGCACTCGATGGACCTATCAAAAACATCCAACCATGAGCTATTCTCATACCTCAAAGCTTATGAATTTTAGCTGAGAAGAAAGGATCAAGAGGAAACAACTATACCCAAAACAGTTGCACTTATAGTCAAAGATGGAAAGAGAGCTGAAGTCAAGGAAGCCATTGACCAGGAGGAAATTGCCTTGATGGTTAAAAGATTCAACAAGTTCTTCAATAAGAACTACAAAAGAAACAAGGGTGAATCCTCTAGGAGACATTCAGCTCCCTCCAAGTCAAGGGAAGATAGGCCACCCAAGAGAGCTGAACATCAAAAGGTTGAATATCAAAGAGTTGATAATCCAAGAACGGAAAGAGCTGATCAAAGAGCTGAAAACCTGTGTTGGAACTGTAGACAACCAGGACACTATGCCATTGATTTGTCCATATCCCGTAGTCAATAAATACAGAATGAAGAAGAAATAAGAGTCTTGAGAGAAAGTTAAGACAGAAAAGAAAAAGGCCATGTTGGGCCGCAGAGACCTCATTGAGCCGAGACGGCTAAGTCAAAAGAAGAGCTGAGACTCAGAGAGTAGTGAAGCGACTACTCAAGTGATTCGAAGAAGAAGCAATGATCCGTCTAATAGCTAAAGAACAAGATCAACCTGACCAAGAAGATGAGGTACACTCTAACTCATCTCACTCAGATTCTAGTGATAGTGATTGTGACACACACACTTCATCACCCACTGATCTTTATGATTCATTAGGCAAAATGATGAAAGATTTTGAGCACATTAAATCCTCACACACACTATTAAACGAGGAAAACAACCAGCTCAAAAGTCAAAACTCACAGCTAACTAAGGAGCTGAGTACCCTAAGTCATATAGCTGATGAGAACAGAGAGCTGAAGGCTAAGAATGCTAAACTAATAGCAGAGATAGTTGCCTTAGAAAAGAGGGGAAATGATCTCAAAAATGTGATTGCATCATTTACAAAGGCATCTAAATCATTGGATGACCTTATTATGAGCCAAAAAGAGTGTGGAGATAAGACAGGCATAAGATTCAATTCCTTTGTGCACAGTCAAACTCCCGGAGTGATTTTGGAAAAAGGATCTTCAAGTAATGAAGCATCTCAAAAATCCAAGACACCAAATGCTGCACCTGCATTCACTCCAAAGCACAATCACAAACAAACTGGCCTTGGATATAAAGGAAAAGGAAAACAACTAGTTGAGTATTCTGAGGGGACAGCTGAGAAGAGTTCCTCAGCAAACTCCAAATAGGAAGTACTCTGTGAAGAATAAACAGAGCTACCAAAAACCCCAGACGTTTTTATCAAAGAAACACATATGATGGGAATGGTAGAAATTATCCAAGCCAAGCTGATTGGAACAATGTGAAATATCAGCAATGACCTATGGAATATAAGCCTAAATGGCAAAGGCCTAGAACTCAGCAAAGGCCATTCCAAAGGCAAAAGAGCTATCATCAGCACACATATGCACCTAAGCACTACACTCAGAAATATCACAACTACCCAAAGAAGGCAATTGCTAAAACACACACACAAGAATACAGACAAAAGAGACAGTTGTATGAACCTAATGCCCCCAAGCAATTTGGCAAAGTGAGTTATGATTATGGCATAGACAGATGGCAACCTCTTAGTCAGATCATTTGGCTATAAGTTGGTTGGATCATCTTACAGCACTAACCCCTCAGGACCCAGACAAGCATGGGTACCTAAAAACTAATTTCCTTGATTGCAGGTTCAAGGAACAACTGAGTGCCAAGGAACCTGGTACATGGATGGATGCATGGTCACATTCCGGACACAACGAAGACAGAAAAAGAAAGATCTGTCAAAATTCAAGGAGATTAGAGGCGCAAAATTCATATTTGGAGGAAATGAAGCTCCAGGGGAAATAAGAGGCACTGGATCCATCAAGAAAAATGGATTAGAAATCACAGATGTTGCATATGTTGAAGGTCTCAACTTCAATCTGTTAAGCATCAGCCAACTCTGTGACAAGGACTACAATGTTGGATTCAACATGGGAGTGTGCCAAATTGAAGACACTGAATCAAATGAAATAGTGTTGCAAGGATCCAGAAAGAAGAACATGTATGTGGTAGATTGGTCGACTGCCACACCAAGCACTTGTCTGTTAGCAAAGAGTACAGCCGAATCAAGTTGGTTGTGGCACAAGAAGCTGATTCATCTGAATTTCAAGACAATTAACAAGCTTGCAAGGAGTCATCTTGTGGAAGGACTACCAGACTCAGTGTACAAGAAGGAAAATGTTTGTGATGCATGCCAGATGGGAAAGCAGATCAAATCATCATTCAAGGAGAAGTCTAATCCATCTTCAACAAGAATATTGCATCTGTTGCATATAGATCTGTTTGGTCCAATTGAGCCAGCTAGTATAAGTGGAAAGAAATACACCTTAGTGGTGGTGGATGATTACTCAAGATATACATGGACAATCTTCATGTGCAAAAAGAAGGAAACTTTGCAGAAGTTACCACAACTGATAAGAAGATTTCAAAATGAGAAGAGTCAAACCATTATAAAGATAAGTCGATAGAGGAATCGAGTTTGTCAATGAGATAATAACTCAAGATTGTGTTGAAAATGGTATTGCTCATGAATTATCTGCAGCAAGGACCCACAGCAAAATGGAGTAGCAGAAAGAAGAAACAGAACTCTCAAGGAAGCTGCAAGGACCATTTTAGCTGAAGCTGGGTTGCCTAAAAGATTTTGGGCTAAAGCTATAAACACTGCATGCTATACTCAAAATAGATGCATGATTAATAGACAACTGACAAATACTCCCTATGAAATTTGGACAGGGAGAAAACCAAATGTTGCATATTTAAGAATATTTGGATGTAAATGTTTTATCCACAACAATGGCAAGGACAATCTAAAGGCTTTTGATGCTAAAGCTGATGAAGGTATCTTTTTTGGATACTCAGCTAAAAGTAAAGCCTATAGAGTACTGAACAAGAGGACTATGGTCACAGAAGAGTCTATCCATGTGGTTTTTGATGAACCTGATGTAAATGGAGAAGACTTTGAAGAGTTAGATGATAAGTTGAATCAGCCGACTATGTAGAAGAGTCCCTATGTTGAAGCTGAAGTTGGAGCAATCAATCAAGATGAAGATGAGACTGCTGAGTCTCAAAGACAGCTGGAAAATCTGCAGCTGAATGAAAATGAAAGAACTGCTCAAGACAACACAACTGCAAGACAATTGAACCCAGCTGATTTACTCCAACCTCATGTGAGATGGCTGAGAGACCATCCACCAGAGCTAGTCATTGGAGATGTGAGAGATGGTGTAAGAACCAGATCCAGAGCTCAACAAGAAGCAATGTTCACTTGTTTTATTTCCCAAATAGAGCCAAAAGATGTTTCACAAGCATTGGATGACACACATTGGATTCAAGCCATGCAAGAAGAGCTGAATCAGTTTGAAAGGGACAAAGTATGGGAATTGGTGCAGAGACCAACTCATCAAAATGTTATTGGCACAAAATGGGTTTTCAGAAACAAGATGAATGAAGAAGGTTCTGTGGTAAGAAACAAAGCAAGATTGGTAGCCAAAAGGTATTGCCAAGAAGAGGGAATAGATTTTGATGAAACATTTGCTCTTGTTGCAAGATTAGAAGCAATAAGAATGTTTCTTGCCTATGCCACACACAAAAACTTTATTGTATATCAAATGGATGTGAAAAGTGCATTTTTAAATGGATTATTAGAAGAAGAAGTCTATGTTGAGCAACCTCCAGGCTTTGAGCAGAAGACCATTGGAGATAAGGTGTACAAACTCAAGAAAGCTTTATATGGATTGAAACAAGCACCTAGAGCATGGTATGATACATTATCTCAATTTCTAACAGATAATGGATTCACCAAAGGCAAAGTGGATAGAACACTCTTCAGAATTCAAGATGGGGAGAGTATACTGCTTGTTCAAATATATGTGGATGATATTATTTTTGGATCCACAAACAAAGAGCTGTGTGATAAGTTCTCAAATCTCATGCAAGGCAAATTTGAGATAAGCATGATGGGAGAGCTGACTTTCTTTCTAGGATTTCAAGTTAAACAGCTGAAGGATGGAACCTTCATAAGTCAAACAAAGTACACCAGAGATTTAATGAAGAAATTTGGTATGGAAGAGAAATCTTCTGTGAAAATACCAATGAACACATCAATCAAGATGGACATGGATGCAGATGGTAAAGCTGTTGATCAAACAAGATATAGAGCACTCATTGGATCACTGCTCTATTTAATAGCAAGCAGGCCGGACATCATCTTTGTAGTAGGTGTATGTGCAAGATTCCAATCTGCTCCAAAAGAAAGCCATATGACTGCAGCTAAGAGAATCCTAAGATATTTGAAGGGATGCCAAGAAGTGGCTTATGGTATCCAAAGGAAGGTGGATTCAAGCTTATTGGTTATTCAGAGTCTGACTATGCTGGATGTAGAGTTGACAGGAAAAGTACTTCAGGCACATGTCAAATGTTTGGAAACAGATTGGTTTCCTGGTTTAGTAAGAAGCAAAAATCAATAGCCACATCCACAACTGAAGCAGAGTACATAGCTGCGGGCAGTTGTTGTGCCCAAGTCTTATGGATGAGACAACAGCTGAGAGATTATGAAATTGAAGAAAAGGAGATTCCAATTATGTGTGATAACACAAGTGCTATTGCAATCACTCAGAATCCTGTGTTGCATTCGAGAACAAAGCACATTGATGTCAGATATCATTTTATAAGAGGTCATGTTGAAAAGAAAGACATCACCTTGGAATACATCTCAACTGATAAACAGTTAGCTGACATATTCACCAAACCTTTATGTGAATCAAGGCTTGAAGAGCTTAAGCATGAGCTAGGGTTAATTGAGCTGAGTTGACATTCAAAAGACTCAATGAAAAGAGATGAAACGTGAAAATATGAAAATTGAACAAAATTCATGAATCAGTCAAGTGAATTAGCAGTATCGGGAAGTCAGCTGTATCGAGTTAGCTGACAGCTGAGTTACTATACGAAAGGAGAGAATAAGAGTTGAGTCATTTGTGCAGTAAGCTGAGTCATTTATGGGCTAAGTGACAAAAACGCAGTCGTTTTTAATAAGCGGGATTGTTTATAAGGATGACGTCAGCGTAATAATGACAGGTACAGTCAAAAGCTGCACAGTAAGCATATGATTGGATATAAATTCTGCCGCATTAAATGCGAGAAATTAAATGCAATGAGATGTGCTAAATCTGAGCCGTTGATCTCGATCAAAATTCAAAAACCAAAAACACGTCCTTTCACAACCCTTATATACTCATTTCTTTAGTTTTCTCTCTCACACTTAAAAACTGTTCATCTTCAAGCATACGAAAGGCATCTTTTTCTCTCTCGAAACCCTACCTGTTCTCAAAGCAAGTTCATCAAGATTTAATCGGTAAAATCCTCTAGAAATGGCACCAAAGACTGATTTCATTAAGTTATCGAAGCAAATCCACACAGGCTCCTTAGTGGATTTCGAAGGCATGATGAACCAGGGCTCAGATGCAACCCTTGTGAAGAAAATAGTAGATATGTTGGAAAAATCTGGGCTTAAGGCCTTTTTGACGATAGAATACCCGCACACCTACTTGGAAGAGGTGGCGCAGTTCTATGTGAATGTCGAGGTACAAGACGAAGGGATTAAGTCCTTCATCCACCGCAAGGACATCATGATCACTGGAAAAGACCTTGCGGAGCACTGCTTAATACCGTCGGAGGGTATGACGGAGATATACGAAGCTGATGTGGACTTGGCTGCTGCATGGAAAGAAGTAGCCAAACCCGAGTGTGCTGCAAAAGTAGTCTACACAGCTAAAAAGAAATTGCTGAAGGACGACTATCACAAGCTAATGGATGTCATCTCAAAATGCGTGGACATGAAGTTTGGAAGCTTCAATCAGCTGTCCAAGACTAAACTGATCGTCATGGCTGCGATCATGCAAGGGAAGAAGATTAATTAGGTTGAGTTTGTATACAACAGACTCTGCCAGAACGTTGCAAACAAGTCTTTCAAGGAAGATGGATCCTTTGGAGGATCACTCGGCTATGGCCTAGTTATTGGCCGCTTGATGGAAGTGAAGGGCATTCCCCTTCAGCATGGAAAGTCCTTCCATGTAAACAAGAAGATGTTTAGGGCTAACCTCTCAGGAGCCCAAAAGAGAGGCCATGCGAAGAGGGCAGACACAAGCGAGGGGGAATCAGCTGACCCCGAGGAAACAGTTGTTGCCTCCCCTCCAAAGAAGAAAACTGCCCCTGCAGCAAAGATAAAAGATGCACTGCCCCTGCAGCCGAGTCACCTGCCCGAGCAGCCGTGTCTACTGACCACGCAGCCGAGGTGGAGAAGGAAGCCCTAATACCTTCTCCAACCATCAAAAAGAAGAGGACTGCCAAGCCAAAGAAGACAGCTCCTCAGTCAAAGAAAGATGCATCAGCCCCCGCCGCCAAGGAAGCTGAGGAAGAAGTATTCGAACCAGAACTTCTCTGGTAAGGATAAAATGAAGAATAAGAATCACCAAGCTCACGGAGCTTGAGAAGACAACTGAGTCTGCCACTCAGCTGGAGAAAAAATCCGAGACTGCTGAGGAAGTACAGTCCCCAGAAGTTATCGTTGAAACAACCAAGTATACTGAGACCGATCAGCAGAGGCAAATAGAAGACCCAGCTGTGGATAGAACAGCTGAGGAAGAAGAGGCAGCAGAGACAGCAAAAAAGGGTCGGTTCTTTTCTTAACCACATAGAGTTTAGTAACAAATTAGAATTCATGTATATATATACTATAATAACTTATAAAGAAGAAGTGTTAGTCTTGATTAAAGTATATATATATCCTTTTTAGTTGCTCCAATAAATTTAAGTGAGGTCTAGGTATATGATTCAAATATTAATAGTGTACTGGTTGAATTTGTTATCTAAGATCCTTCATGAAGTTTGAGATAGTAAACTTGGTGATTTTTATAACAGGGTATCGTACCCCTAAGGTTATAATAAGATGATACATGTCTAACTTTCAGTAAGATATCCAAGGTGAAAGGTAAGTAAAAATTCATCTGCAACTGTAATGCATGAACATAGTATTGTCTGAATTGATTGTATTATATGTGACTGTGGTACCTTGTTGAATATACGTGGATATTATATGTTGTATAATTGGCTTGTACGTTGTTGCAATATGGTGCGTGGTGTGCCATTGAATATATCATTCACAGCATTTGCATGTGCATGCATATTATCATAGGATGTTGGCATGCACGAAAATATTTTCTTGAAGAAAATAAACGTTTATTGACCACTGTTAGTGCACCGAGGCACGCTGGGCGTGCTTATGATATATATTTAGGTATACCAAGTGGGATACTTCCTGGTGAACATAGAGCTAGATAGGAGATGGGCTCTTGGTGGGTCACAGGAGGATGGTCTATTTGTGAGTACTTATGTTATGACCCTGCGGGGTGGGATACTTCTTGGCGGACAGAAGGGACGCAAGTAGGGGACTTGGCTGGGCCGCGGGAGGATGGTCCACACGTAACATTATAATGGTATTATTGGCCATTTGATTATTGTTGTGTGCAGAGCTCCTTTCCGATGCATAGTAGTTGGGTCAGGGGCCCAAATGAAAGAAAATGATTTGAGAATAGTATTTTGATTCATGGATTTTACATGTTAGCGTTATATGTTGGAAAAGCATCGTTATTCTTTGGACATGAATGATTTTCACTTGTTGAGCTTTAGATCATGTAGTTCATGCATTGCAGGTGAGCATGAAAATACTTGAGCTTGTTAGCTTACTGGACAATGCAGGAGCTTTGTCAGGTTTTGAGGATCATGGATATGGATGATGACCTGTCTGGCTTGTTTTTGGGTTCATTTTGATTTTGCTTCTGTTTTGTTTATGAACGAACTCGTACTGTTTATATCTTTTCAAATTGTATTGTAAAAATAAAATAGCGTGCTGGTTTGAATTTTGGGTTTGTATATCTACTCATCGTATTTACGTACAAACATGGTTGACTGGCCTTTTGCCTCTAAATGATAAAAATTTTGTTGTAGTGTACAGGGTTTTCATTGATCGTTTGTTATAAAATTTACACAGGAAAAAGAAAAAAAAATATTTACACGTTTTAATTTGAGTTTGTGGTCGAGTTGTACTATTTATTATTTTCTTATAGTAGTAATATGAGTGGGCGTGACAGAGTGGTATCAGAGCTCGGTTACAGGTTCTGTAGACTATCCATGTACATGAACTCAAAACTTGTGGAGTACGGCAATGCCAGTAAGTTTTACTTTATTGCCTGATGCATTTTATGTTTCATGGAATTATATTGGCCATGTGTTATTAGTTTCCCCTAAGATAGTGTTTCTGTTATGGTGAGAACTAGAGATGAGAGTAGTGGTGGGGATAGAAACCAAGGAGGGGAGACACCTATTCTATCTAGTGATTGAGATAATGTCGTTAATATACTTACAAAACTCATCCAACGACAATCGGAAAAAAAAAAAAACAACAACTCATCCATTAAAGGGATATAGCTGAAGAACAAAGAGTGGAAATGAAAAGACCACGCCAAAGGATAGATCAAGTCAAGACAGCGAGGGAAAGGTTCCGAAAACTAAATCCACCAATCTTTGACGATGCAACAGATCCCACAACAGCTTAAGATTAGTTGCAAACTCTAGAGAATATGTTCCAGTACAATAAGGTTCCAAAAGAAGAGAGTTTTCCAAGTTCAGTAACAGAAGAAACCGAATTTTCAACCATATCAGGGACAACAACAATGGGAACAAATTAAGCGTCAAAGAGCTGATCAAAGTAAGACATCTATAACACTATTTTTTCCTAGGTGCAAGACTTAACATACTAGGAGTTGCACGATAGATACCAGGAGATGTTTTACGTGGGGGATATTGGAACAT
Organism: Rehmannia glutinosa; assembly: GCA_016081115.2. Taxonomy (NCBI): domain Eukaryota; kingdom Viridiplantae; phylum Streptophyta; class Magnoliopsida; order Lamiales; family Orobanchaceae; genus Rehmannia; species Rehmannia glutinosa. Next base: position 10,854 of record JABTTQ020001513.1, read on the forward strand.
TTTGCTAACGTCTGCCCAAAAAAATCTGAACGCTTTCGGACAAAAGAAAGTGCCAGCTAGAGCGTTTACTATCACCAGAGCAGACGCAGAGGCTAACCCATAGTGGTGACAGGTAAACTTCTTATCTTTGACACCCCAAGATTCGTATTGTTTCATCCGGGAGCGATACATTCATTTGATCCACGGAGTACGTGAGGAGACTGGGTATGACACCTGATGTAGCTAAAGTGGGTTATAATGTAATAATTCTCTCAGGAAATTCCAAGCAGACTAACCAAATTTTGAGACCTTGTGTGATTCCAATTGAAGATAGAGAATTTTATGCGGATCTAATTGTGTTAGCCATGAACTACTATGATTTTATTTTGGGTATAGATTGGTTGTTGATGTATGGTGCTACAATTAATTGTTAGAGAAAATAGTGATATTTCAACCCCTAGGAGAATATTCATTTACCTTCGCTGGAATCACGGCCCACTTAAGATTTCCAATTATATTAGCACTTAAGGCATGACGTTTACTAGACGCTGGCTGTGAAGGATACCTAGTAAGTGTCATAAGCATCGATGAACGACACCAACCAACCTTGATGAAGTTCTAATAGTAAGAGAATAACCCGATGTATTTCTAGATGATCTTCCTGGATTACCAGCCGACCGTGAGATCGAGTTTGTTATTGACCTACTTCCAGGAACGTCTCCAATCTCTAAAAGCTCCACACCGCATGGCTCCATCTGAATTGAAAGAATTGAAGATCCAATTGCAGGAGTTGCTAGATAAAGGTTTCATTAGACCTAACTTCTCGCCATGGGGTGCACCGGTCCTGTTCGTACGAAAGAAGGAAGGTACGATGAGATTGTGTATCGACTACCGCAAATTAAACAAAGTTACAATTAAGAACAAATACCCATTACCTCGAATCAATAATTTGTTTGATCAACTTTAAGGTGCAACAGTGTTTTCAAAGATCGACTTGCGATCCGGGTACCATTAGCTAAAAATAAAAGAAGATGATACACCTAAAACAACATTCAGCACGAGGTATGGACACTATGAATTCCTGGTGATGCCATTTGGGTTAACAAATGCCCTGGTTGTTTTTATGGACTTGATGAACCGGGTATTTAAAAACTTTCTAGATAAATTCGTAATTATTTTTATCGACGATTTCTTGATCTACTCTAGAACAAACGAGGAGCACACTGAACACTTGAGAAGGTCCTAGAGGTTCTCAAAGCAAAACAATTATATGCCAAATTTAAGAAATATGAATTATGACTAGATCGAGTAGTATTCTTAGGACATGTCATTTCCGGAGCAGGAATCTCGGTTGATCCAAGTAAAATCAAAATTATCAATAATTGACTACAACCCACAAATCCTTCAGAATTACGTAGTTTTCTGGGTTTAGCCGGCTATTATCATCGGTTTATGGAAGGATTCTCCAAGATTGCTTCGCCTTTAACGTAGTTAACCAGAAAAAGGGTCGGATTCAAATGGACGGAGGCAAGCGAACAAAGTTTTCAAGAACTGAAAAAAGAGATTGACTTCAGCACCTATTCTATCAATTCCATTAGCACTGGAGGTTTTGTAGTTTATAGTGATTGTGTATGCGTCTAGACAATTGAAAGACTATGAAAAGAACTACCCTACGCATGATTTAGAGCTTGTTGCAATAGTGTTTGCTGATTTCAAACTATCTGAGAAGGGAGGACTGCGATTTAAAGAACAAATATACGTGCCCAACAGGGATGATCTACAAGAAGATGTTCTAGCAGAAGCACATTCGACACCATATTCTGTACATCCAGGAGCTACTAAGATGTACCAAGATTTGAAGATGCATTATTGGTGGCCAGGTATGAAGAGGGATATATGTGAAACAATGTTTAATCTATCAACAAATAAAGGCAAAACACAAAAGGCCTGCTAGAAAATTGCAACCTCTGCCTATATCCGAATGGAAATGAGAAAGAATTACCATGGATTTTGTGACAGGTTTGCCCAAAACTGGCAGGGGACACGATGCTATTTGGGTGATCGTAGAAAGATTAACCAAATCCGCTCATTTTATTCCTATATGTTAAACCTATTCTATGGACCGATACGCACAACTTTATAGTGTGCCACTAGAGACTCGAGATTCTTATCTAATTTCTTGAGGAGTTTACAGAAGGCACTAGGAACACGGCTGTCATTTAGTACTGCTTATCACCCTCAGACTGATGGACAATCAAAACGAACAATACAAACTTTAGAAGATATGCTTCGAGCCTGTGTTCTAGATTTTCAAGGACAATGGAGTAAATATCTACCTTTAATAGAATTCTCGTACAACAACAACTATCAAGCTACAATCAAAATGGCCCTCTATGAAGCACTGTACAGTAGAAAATGTAGATCGTCGGTCCACTAGGACGAGGTTGGTGAAAGAAAGCTTTTAGGTCCAGACCTGATTCGAGAAATGACAGAGGTTGTGACGCAAATCCGACAAATAATGGAAACCGCTCAGAGTCGACTAAAAAACTACCCAGATCAAAGATGAAGAATGCTAGAATTCTCCATAGGAGACCAAATGTTTCTGAAGGTGGCACCAATGAAAGGAGTAATGCGATTTGGAAAGAAAGAAAACTTAGTCCAAGATACATTGGTCCCTTTCATATTACTGAAAGAATCGGTGATGTTACCTACAAACTTAACTTACCCGTGTCAATTGCCCAGGTGCATAATGTCTTTCATGTTTCTATGTTGAGAAAATACGCTGCAAACCCATCTCATATTTTGAAGTTTGAGCCAATAGAGTTAAAAGCCATTTGTTACGAGAAGTAAAGAAATTAAGAAATAAGGAAATCCCATTAGTTAAAGTACTTTGGAGGAATCAATCTATAGAAGAAGCTACATGGAAGAGAGAAGACGAGATGAGAGCTAAGTATCCTAACTAATTTCGGTAAGTAAAATTTCGGGGATGAAATTTTTATGAGGGGAGGGTGTGACACCTGAGTCTTTCACTACTTACTAGGCCAATATAGTTTATGCATTATATGTTGTTTATTGTTGCTTACATGACATTGGTGTTTTCATCATTTATATTATTTTATATCGCATGATAAATTTTACAATTATAGAACCCTTATATGATATTAGTTGTTGGATTTCTAATATAAGTAATTGACAATACATCAAATAAGAAGAACAACCTGTAAGTTGTATTCTTATGAACTTAGCCTCCAATTTCTATTATGCACATGAGAAATTAAAAAAAAGAGAAAAGAATGATTAATTGCTACAATGAAAACAAATCAAATGCAGAAATAAGATTGTGAAGTCAAAGAGAAAAACAAAAAAAAATAAAAATAAAAATAAAAAGTAAATTTGTATACTGAACTGGGGTGATTTTTTCTATTAATCTCATACTATTTGTAAATATGGTGGAGTGATGATAAATATTTAGGGAACCAATATAGGGTTCTCCAAAAAGCTATCATTTTTTTTGTTAATTGGACAAAATATAAGATATTAATGTTAGTTTATATACTGATTTCCATGTTGATGTGCTTGCAAGAAAGGGTCGGTTCTTTTCTTAACCACATAGAGTTTAGTAACAAATTAGAATTCATGTATATATATATACTATAATAACTTATAAAGAAGAAGTGTTACTCTTGATTAAAGTATATATATATATATCCTTTTTAGTTGCTCCGATAAATTTAAGTGAGGTCTAGGTATATGATTCAAATATTAATAGTGTACTGGTTAAATTTGTGATCTAAGATCCTTCATGAAGTTTGAGATAGTAAACTTGGTGATTTTTATAACAGGTTATCGTACACCTAAGGTTATAATAAGATGATACATGTCTAACTTTCAGTAAGATATCCAAGGTGAAAGGTAAGTAAAAATCCATCTGCAACTGTAATGCATGAACATAGTATTGTCTAAATTGATTGTATTATATGTGAATGTGGTACCTAGTTGAATATACGTGGATATTATATGTTGCATAATTGGCTTGTACGTTGTTGCAATATGGTGCGTGGTGTGCCATTGAATATATCATTAACAGCATTTGCATGTGCATGCATATTATCAGAGGATGTTGGCATGCATGAAAATATTTTCTTGAAGAAAATGAACGTTTATTGACCACTTCTAGTGCACCGAGGCATGCTGGGCGTGCTTATGATATATATTTAGGTATAGCAAGTGGGATACTTCTTGGTGAACACAGAGCTAGATAGGAGATGGGCTCTTGGTGGGTCACAGGAGGATGGTCCATTTGTGAGTACCTATGTTATGACCCTGCGGTGTGGGATACTTCTTGGCGGACAGAAGGGACGCAAGTAGGGGACCCTTGGCGCTGGGCCGCGGGAGGATGGTCCACACGTAACATCATAACGATATTATTGGCCATTTGATTATTGTTGTGTGCAGAGCTCTTTTTCGGTGCATAGTAGTTGGGTCAGGGGCCCAAATGAAAGAAAATGATTTGAGAAAAGTATTTTGATTCATGGATTTTACATGTTAGCGTTACATGTTGGAAAAGCATCGTTATTCTTTGGACATGCATGATTTTTACTTGCTGAGCTTTAGCTCATGTAGTTCATGCATTGCAGGTGAGCATGAAAATACTTGAGCCTGTTAGTTTACTGGACAATGTTGGAGCTTCGTCAGGTTTTGAGGATCATGGATATGGATGACGACCTGTCGGGCTTGTTTTTGGGTTCATTTTGATTTTGCTTCTGTTGTGTTTATGAACGAACTCGTACTGTTTATATCTTTTCAAATTGTATTGTAAAAATAATATAGCGTGCTGGTTTGAGTTTTGGGTTTGTATATCTACTCATCGTATTTACATACAAACATGGTTGACTGGCCTTTTGCCTCTAAATGATAAAAAATTTGTTGTAGTGTACAGGGTTTTCGTTGATCGTTTGTTATAAAATTTACACAGGAAAAAGAAAAAAAATATTTACACGTTTTAATTTGAGTTTGTGGTCGAGTTGTACTATTTATTATTTTCTTATAGTAGTAATAGGAGTGGGCGTGACACTGCAGGAGGTAATGAAGGCCCAAGGGACGTTGAGACTTCCCTGGGTAAAGAGACAGAAATACAGAACATCCCTCCCGTTCATGTTGAAGAATCTGAGAAGGAGATTAGTGCTCTTCATGATTACCAAGACAACCCTGACATATCATTTCTGGGATCTGAAGATGAAGCTGAGTCCACCCCTGCTGCATATCAAAAAGACTCAGCTGAGGATGTTCTTCCAAGTACGAGTAAGCCAGATTTCAAAGTTGCTCGTCAAACGTTCAATTTTGATGATGATCCAAGCCCTCAAGTCTCATCATCTTCCGATGACGCTACTGATACGGCCGAGAAACAGCAAACTCAAAAGGACAAACCAATCGAGACAAGAAGAAGAAGTCGTTAAGACAGTGAGGCTCACCAATTTCACCACCGGGTCAATACCATCAAAGGCCCCAGCTGAATCACATTCAACTGTGCAGGCTTCCAAAGCTGCAGCAGAAACGACCTCTCGTACGATTTCATATGTACGAGACGATGCATTTGAAGAGACCTTCCCATTTTCAATCGAGCTACCTGCACTATGAGAAGAAACTGCAAAAGAACAGAAGAAGTACTCTGTAAGCGAAGAACCCATCATCCCTACTGACTCCATTGTGCCAGCAGAATTCGATTTCGATGTTGAATGGCCGCCAGCTAAATTGGAAGTGACAGCTGAAATCTGTGAAATCTTCAAGAAAATCTGCGGAGAGATTGATAGGATCGAACGACATCAGGCCTCATTGGACATGCGGTACCGACAATCGAGATGCTACCCTCATGGTAGGACTTGAGAGGGATAGTGATAAGAATTAGGGAATGGTGTCGCACAGCAATCTGCCATGCGTCTCGAACAAGTTTGTTACTTCAAGGCACTCTATAACAGAATGCTTGTTTGGAGCGCAGACAATGCTGACATGAAGCAGAGAATGCGGGAGTACATTGAGAGGTTGCATGCCTCTCACAAAATCGAAATGGAGTCTGCTGCAGGAGTTTGAGAAGAAAGAAAGTGCGACTTGAGGAGACTATGAATGCCAAATTCAGCCTCTCCTCATGGTGAAATGAAATGGTTACAACCGAGTCGAAGGCCACCCATTCGAATTTAAACGTCAGACATTTGCCCACAGCCGACTCAAGCGAGAACCACCATCACCGATTTGGACTTCATGCTTCTTTGGGATGTTTCAGGGTTTCTCTCTCCTTTGATGATGCCAAAAAGGGGAAGAGGAATACCAAAAGATGTTAAAGGAGACAGCTGTTATAGAGAAGAAATATGCAGCTGTTGAGAAGATGAAAGAAAAGGGAAAGTTGTTGAGGGGGAAAGGTCAAAGGATGTGACCTTAATGCTTGCTGAAACCCCTCAGCAAGGTCATGTCACAGCCAGCATAATCAGCAAACTTCATGTAACTCTGCCGCTCTATCACTCTGTTGTGCTCATGTCTCATAAGAAAAATATTGTAGAAGCAGAGATGGAGGATTTTGACAATAGAACGGATGTCCATGTTGAAGAAATGTTGAAACAATTTGGAGGCATTCCGGCAGGACAAGATACAGATGCCATTCCAGATGACGGACAAGAGCCAAGATCTGTTGAAGAATTCAAAACGCTCGAGTTCGAAGGATACTTCAAAAATATGTTTATAGCCCAAGCCTGGGACTTGTATTGAGAGAAAGGTCTGAAGTTGTGTGAAGAATCTGATAGGCAGCAGACTACTAGCAGTCACTCTGCTGGTAAGAAGAAAACTCCGGTACAATATACACCCAGAAAAGAAGGAAGAAGTGGTGGAGGTGGAGGTTTTATACCCAGACCTCTACCCAAAAATATTGAGTATGTAGATCCAGGCAAGAAATGAAGGATCTACTGGGCTCGATATGATGTTATAGCCAATCTGGAAGTGGAAAGGAAAAATGTTGAGTATGTCAAGAGAATCGAAGAAGAAAATAAGAGACAAACTCAGCTGTGGCAAGAAAGACAGGAGAGAAAAAATAAAGACGAAGCTGCCAAAAGAGCCTACGAAAAGAAGAAAGCAGCTGAAGATGAGAAGAAGAGAAAGAGAGCTGACGAAGACAGAGCTGAAGAAGAAAGAAGGAGGCAGCGAAGACGATGAAGTGTTGCTGCTAACCCCTTCATGTATTTTACTTTTGTAAATGCATATATATGTAAGTCTTCTGTACATTTAATGAAAAATCTACATTTTGCGTAGATATAGTATATGCTCTGATTGCTCTGATACACATTGTAAACAGTTGTGTAAAGAACAAGAATGATATGATCAATAAAACGATCTATTCAACACATACATTCTTTGTTTCTGCATTGTCTGTATGTATCTGTGATGTTTACATTTTACTTAATTTTGTTAAGTTTTGGCATCATCAAAAAGGGGGATTGTTGGGAAATTTATTGTTTAGATTTTGATGAATGCCATGTAAAACTTAGACTAGAAAGTTGGCACCCCATTTTCTTTGTAATTCTTATTGTAATAGATAGGGCTGCATAAGCTGAGTCAAGTCATCTATGCCTGTAAATACAAGAAGTCAACTGAAGATGTGAAGTGAAGACTCCACTGAGGAACAGCTGAGTATGGCCAAGAAAGAAGACCAAGGACTCGACTAAAGGAGCACTGGCTGTGAGACAGCTGTGAGAAGAGTCAATTAAGTCAACACAAGAAGCCAAGTCAAGTTGAAGTGACAGACGAGTCTTGTAAAAATAAGGCATAGGTCTGATAACTCACGTATTCACAGATTAGGGATATCCCAACATAATTTTTTATTTTCATTAAGCCGAGGGTTAGATAATACATCTCTGATTCATATCTAACCCCTGAATAATTTAGTCCAAGAATAATATCTTCGATCGATCTCAATTATTCCCCCATAACAATTAAAATTTGATCAGACAATCAATTATCAAATAAACCAGTTCATTCAGGAAAGCAAATTAATTAATCAATACTCATGCTTATTTGTTTGAACCAAATCATCCTAATCTTAGAACAAGGAAATTAGTTCATGCTTGGGGATGGAATCATAATCTCAATTGAAGAAAAGAAAACAATCATAAACATAATCATGCAACAATAATCACCCAACAATTGAAATCAAACGTCGGAGATGAAGAAATCTTAGTATTTGATTAAGAAGCAAAATAACTTCAAGCGGAACAACCCAAACAATCCCAATAATGCAAAGCAAGAGAAAAATACAAAAAACTAAAGTCTAGTAGTGCTAAGAATGAGAGTGTGTCAAAAATAAGGGCTCCCCAAGTCCTATTTATAAGCCTAGAGTCCTAAACAAGGTGGAAGAGCCAAAAAAAGGCCAAAACAATCGAAAATTTCGAGTTCTGCAAGTCACGGCACGCGCTCGCAAGACGTGGCCCTCTTGTTGTGCGATTCTTTGTCTAAAGACGCGACCTCTAAACTTCGGAATTTCATCTTAGTGTCTTCATATGAATTGTAGCTCTATCTCTTAGATTTCCAAAGACACTTCAATCACCTCAATAGCAATTTTCTAGAGAGAGTTATGGCGAAAATACCAAGACGTATCATTTCCAAGATTTTGACATATTATTTTGATTTGTACATGATTTTAACCCATCTAAACGTCTTCATTTGCATTTAGTAAAATCATAGACATTGTAGAAATTTGTCTTAACTTTTCAATGGTGTATGAATCATGTCAATTGGGCTTTAGATGAGAACGTTATGTCCAAAATACGATGACTGACGCAGTTGCATGAAATGACATTTTAACGTTTTTTGCTCTAAAACTTGTTTTTTCCATCAAAACCTAAAAATCAATAAAATTACAAAACATAACACTAAAACATGGAAATGCAAATAAAACAGGCCAAAAATATGTATAAATCATCACACAAAACACACACAAAAATATGCAAAACAACAACCATAATTTAGAGGGAGATTGCAAAGTACTTGCAGTCGAGAATCACGCAGCGAAGATACACATTCATTTTCACATCTTGTGGACTACTCAGGTACAAAGCACAATACATATTTTGCACTATCATTGTTGAATGTTCTTGGTAAGAACAATTGGAATGCTGATACGAGAGCGAGTATGTATATTTGTTCCTTTCCAAATTTGGTTGACAAGCCCAAACTTATGGTGAATCATGTCATTGTACATTTACCAGATGGTACTAATGTATCAGTGACACACATTGGTGATATTAGGTTATCTAGTGAGCTTGTGCTCACATATGTTTTGATTGTTCCCAGTTTCAAGTACAATTTGCTTTTCATTAGTCAGTTTAAGGCAGTGCACTTGAATGCACATTTTCTGAGAATAAATGTTTGTTGTAGGACCTTAAAGGTGGGTGAATTAAATTTGTTGGAAGGGCTTTGGCAGGTTTATACATTTTCACAGCCTCAGAATTCAGTGGTTCTCTTAATAGTGATGGTGATTGTAATACTTTGGAAGTTTGGCATAGGAGATTAGAACATACTTCACTTGTTTGGAGCATATCAGTTTTTTGAAGCCTTTTTGTAATAAAGATGCATTGAACATATGCGCTACTTGTCATAAAGCAAAGCAATGTAGATTGACTTTTCCTCTCAGTTCTATTAATTCTAAATATGCTTTTGAATTGATTCATGTTGATATTTGGGGACCTTATCATGAGCCTTATGTTACAAATACATGTTAACTATAGTTGATTACACACGGGGTACATGGATATATTTGATTAAATATAAGTCAGAAGTGGTTGCACATCTTTCTCAGTTCTTCTTGTATGTTGAAAACCAATACAAACAATGTATAAAGGGGGTAATGACTGATAATGGTACATACTTTATTGGAAGGCAGACTCAAGAGTTGTTTGCTAGAAAGGGTATTTTACATCAGAAGGCATGTACATACACTCCTTAACAGAATGGGGTGACTGAAAGAAAACATAGACATATCTTGAAGATAGCTAGATCCTTGTTGTTCCAATCATAGATTCTAAAGAAGTTTTGGCCCTATACTCGTCTTACTGTTGTGCACATTTTGATCTCTCTACCTACAGTTGTTCTCAATAGGAAATCACCTTGTTGGAAAATTTATTGTTTAAATTTTGATGAATGCCATGTAAAACTTAGACTAGAAAGTTGGCACCCCATTTTCTTTGTAATTCTTATTGTAATAGATAGGGCTGTATAAGCTGAGTCAAGTCAGTTATGCCTGGAAATACAAGAAGTCAATTGAAGATGTGAAGTGAAGACTCCGCTGAGGAACAGCTGAGTATGGCCAAGAAAGAAGACCAAGGACTCGAGTGAAGGAGCATCGGCTGTGAGACAACCGTGAGAAGAGTCAGTTAAGTCAACACAAGAAGCCAAGTCAAGTTGAAGTGACAGATGAGTCCTTCAATCATTGGAGCAGACTCAAGTCACCTGGGGAAAAGGCAGCTGCAAAGAGGAGTTAACTGAAAAGAATCCGTTGCACAAAAGTCAAGAACATTACCTAAACTAGTAATGCTTTCATTTTTCCATGTCTTAAAGTGCTCAGTCCCAGAAGCGTGCAAAAAGGATAAACCAATGGGAAGCACTGCACCTCGTGTCAGAGCCTAAAAAGCTGGACATTCATTTAATACGAGGAAAGGTCTACATCTCAAGATTGAAGACCAAGAAAAGACAAGCCAACGAACTCAAGTGACTTTTGAAAATCAGCCTATCTCTTCAACAGGCAGATTTTTGAAAGTGCACTATAAAAGGCTGAGGAATCACCTTGAGAAAAGGTTACCTTGATTACCTTGCATACCTGAGATAACAAGCATTATTCATATTGTAACCTTCAAAATATTCTCAAGTTATTCAAGCAAAATCCTCAAGCCTAAATCTCGAAGGAAATCGATCCAACACTAAGCTGTGAAGGAAAGACAACTTCAAACTATTGAAGAGGAAACCTTTGAAGAAGCAAAAGGGGTCTACTTTCCAAGGAGGATTGTAGGAAGGTTCAAGGTCGAACCAATCTCAAGTTATTGGAGGGCTTCGTGATCAAATCCAAGAAGCTTGAGAAAGTAAGTCAATAACTAGTAACTACCGCGTATACAGTGAAGAAGTCGGACGAGAAGCCAACCGAGTGATCAAGGCATCTCCAGACTGAGTCCCATAGGAGCAAGTCAGCTGTGTGATCGAGACTTGTATCTAGACTGATAACCACTTTGTAAACTGATCATTACTTAGTGGATTCCTCCAGGAGTTGGAGAAGAGAGGAGTAGAAGAATTACCCCATCTTCGAACCTCTATAAAAACTATTGTGTCATTTACATTTCAGTATTTTATTTCTGCATATCACTTTATATCTGCTGATAATTTTCTATCCAACTGATAATTAACAAAGTGCTAAAACCAAGTGTTAAAACACACTTAAATCAAATTCAATGGTGTTAAGTCTTCCGCTGAAAATCTCATCACAGCCAAGTTAAGGTTTAGTCTAAACAGGTGAGTAATTCTATCAACATGACTCTTTCGAGTCCATTTGAGTGGCTAACTCACGATTAACTAACTTAGTTGTCCATCAAGGACTTAGCTGTGTAATTAACTCTGTAATATTTTAAAAGGACTAAAATCGAAAAGTTGGTAAGGTTTATTCAACCCCCCTTTCTAAACCTTACTCACACCCCTTGGGACCTACACACCTTATGAGCTGTTGCATAATGCTCCACCACATTATGACAGATTCAAAGTTTTTGGGTGCTTATGTTTTGCAACCAATGTTGGTCCACACAGAGCTAAATCTGATGTTAGAGCATCACCATGTGTATTTTTTGGATATGTGCAAAGGATACATACTTTACAATCTTTATACTGAAGAGGTTTTTATATACATGGATGTCATCTTTTATGAATCCAAATTTCCATTTCATTATCATTCTCCCCTCTCGTGGAAGTTTTCTCTCCTACGCAGGATACAAAGTCTCATCTTTGATAAAGGATGGATGTTGAGTCTCAAAGCGCAGATTTGGCATCTCCGAGGTTGAAGTTTTAGGTAAGGGTCATAGAACAAAACATAAGCCAACTTGGCTGAATGATTATGTTACTAATTCAGTAACTTTGTATGCTTCCAATTCTCCCCACTCACCGCACATCAAACCGACATTCTTGACCAACATCTTACCCCCTTGGAGTGTTTTCCTCTGTTCAATCTTCTCTCTTGTCCCCTACCTACTATGCATTCTTGAGTAATATTACTAACTCGGCTAGTGAGCCCACTAGCTACATTCAAGCAGGCAAAGATAAACTATGGGTTGAGGCCAAGAACAAGGAGCTCACTGTACTTGAGAAAATGAAACTTGGGAACTTACAACCTTGCCACTTGGTAAAAATGCTATTGGGTCAAAACGAGAATATAAGATTAAGAGGAATCCAGAAGGGAGTGTTGAAAGATACAAGGACATATTAGTTACAAAGGAATACCTCCAGGTTGAGGTAATTGATTTTCAGGAGAGCTTCTCTCATGTTGCAAAATTGGTGACTGTGAGACTGCTTATTGCTTTAGCAACTCAACAGTGTTGGGCTCTTCATCATATTGACCTTAACAATGCTTTTCTTCATGGTTTCTTGGATGAGAAAGTATACATGCTTCCCCCAGAGGGTTATTTCAAGGCAAATCATGGGGAGGTTTGCCTTCTTAAGAGGAGTCTCTATGGTCTGGAACAAGCTTCCAGACAATGGAACTTGGATCCTTCTGAGAAATGTTAGCCTTTGGATTAGTTTAGTCCATTAGTGATAATTGCTTGTTCGTGAAGAAATATGTGAACAACTTTTTATCTTTACTCATTTATGTAGATGATGTTCTCATTACTGGCACCTCTGAATCACTCATCCAAAACCTTAAGGACTACTTACATGACCTTATTTACTATCAAGGATAAGGGGCTTGGAATTACTGAGGAACAACAAGTGGACACATTTGTGTCAAAGAAAATATATCTTGTATTTGCTCACTGACACAGGTTTGCTGGGTTGCAAACCTACTGCCACACCATTTCGTCTAGGGTACAATATCACAACACATTCTCGAGCTCCCTTTCAGGATGCTGCAAGTTATAGGAGATTGGTTGGGAGACTCTTATACTTAAATCTCTCCAAGCCTGATATCTCTTTTGGAGTTCAACAACTTAGTCAGTTTGTTCATGCTCCTACTTAGTCCCACTGGGATGTAGCCATTCACTTGTTGAAGTATTTGAAGGGAACAACCTCTTTGGGTCTTTTCTACCATGTTGGTTCTTTTACAACTTTTGATGCCTTTTGTGATGTTAATTGGGGTACTTGTTTGATCAATCGGAAGTCCCTTACTAGCTATTGTGTGTTTTTTTGGAAATTCTCTAATATCTTGGAAGACCAAGAAACAGAAGACCGTCTCTAAATCCTCTGCGGTGACAGAGTATCGCTCCATGGCTGCTATTGTTTGTGAGCTACAATGGTTATACCATTTGAGTCAGGACATGTTCATTCTTATTACACTACCTATCAGGTTGTGCTGTGATAACATGGTTGCCTTACATATTACTGCTAACCCAGTTTTTCATGAGAGGACGAAACATCTTGATATTGATTGTCACATTGTACACAATCAATATAAAACTGACTTGATTTTTCCTCAACATATTTCTACCCATCTCTAACATGTTGATTTGTTTACGAAGGCTCTTGGGGGCCTGCTTTCTGGAATTTCTTGCTCAAGTTGGGAATGTGTTTGCTTTCCCACATTCCCATTTGGAGGGATGTTAGCTATTCAGCTGTTGTGCAGCTGAGTACTTAGCTAAATACTTACCTGAGTAATTGTTCTTCAGTTGGGTTGGAATAAGTGTTTTATGGCTTTCACATTTTTCTTATGTTTGTTTTATGTTTTTAGCTATTATTTAGAGTTTTGACAGGTGGCAAACATCCGTTGGTTACTTCAAATCTCGCACCTTTCCTTCATGTATAAAAGTTGTTCTACAACTTTTTCTTCTTCATACCTTGGAATAAAATTACAGAAATTACTCCCAAAATTCTCTCCAATGGAATGTTGTTTGTGAAATTCTTACAGCAAGCGTACGGTATCAAGTTTTAGTATAGTTTTATAAGTGGGGTTATCGTGTCCACAGTGATTGGTATCAAATTTTATACTATTGTAATTATAATAGCTTAATTCTATCTAGTTAATCAAAGAGATGGATTTTTGCTAAACTAAAAAGAAAACTAAAATTAAACTAACAAGTTGGTTCAGACAAATTATCGAACACTTAAGAGATGAATTCTAGAAGGTTGATACACCTAGTTATCCTCTATGTTCTCAATCCAATTTATTAATCACACATTATTAATCTATAAGCCAAATATTCCTACCGTTTATCACTTCCTCTCTCGAGTGCCATGTGACTCTAGGTTTCAATCCTGATTTCGATATCTCTATATAATAATAAATTAAACCCTAATACGCTCAATGGATATTCTATTGCGCACTTCGAAGAATTCATAAACCTCTCGGTTCTATGATACCCTAAGTTATGCTCTTTTATGGCCAGGTGTTCAATTACCTCTCTCGAGTGTCAAATCAAACACACCAAACAATCTAAATTATTGATCAGATAATTCAGATGCAATCAATTCAAATAACACAAATAGATTAAATAATATGTGAATCTCATAAACTGGAAATCAAAACATAGGTTCAAACGTAAGTTACATCAATCCCCTAAAAAAATAAGTTTATCTCATAATAGATGTACAAAAACTCGTCAAGAAGTAATTATACATCTCAAGAATCAACAAAGAAAAACAAAGAAGGAATTAAAAAGAGAAGAGATCGGATCCTCTTTGTGTATAGATGAGAGATGCCTTCAATTGTCATCCCGAACCCTAGCTCTGTGTTTCTTGCCTTGGGTTGGCTCAAACTAATGTCTGCCCCTTGTTCTATGACGTCTCTCTCTCAGTATTTATAGCCCAAAACCCCCAAAAACCCGAAAAAATATATAAGAGCCCAAGCCTGCCCATCGGCGCGCACTGCAGCGTGCCCTGGGTAGTGCTGCAGCGCCTGAGTGCCGTGTTTGTACCATTTTGGCACCCCGCGCTGGGGTGCAAGCGATGCGCTGCTCGCATACTGTGCGACATTTCTCCGTTTTTCTCTTCTTCAAATGCGATTTCTTCCTTCCAAACATGTTTTTCCTTGTTTTAAATCAGTTTTGGCTATCATAATTTGTATTCTACTCCCTAATAACAACTAAAGAAATAAAAAGGACTCAACCGACACTAAAAACACCCAAAAACAACGCAAAATCCTAGTTTAGAATACTCAATACATTGCTATAAAACCAACTTAACAAATACCTCCACACTTAAACTTTTGCTTGTCCTCAAGCAATTATAGATTCTTGAAAAACAAAAGACACGAAGGGAACAGAAATATCGACCACTAACTCGAACAGACTAACTGCAAAACTTCACAAACAAGCTCATTTGTCTCAAAATTTGTTTCACTATCAATCAAGCACGTGTTTTAACAATGTGATCATGAGTGTGGAATATTCATGCCAACTCCATTTTCATTATCTGGATAGATTCACGTAATCAAGTGTTTTCAAGATGATCCATTTTCTGAATATAAAGGTGAGATGCTTACCGGACTCCATGGGCTTAGAATAAGGTAGGAAAATATAGGATTATGTGGCTCAAATCACCCAAACACACAATTATCACTATGTCAAATCACCAGTCAATAATCACCCTTCACTTTTTGATATTCTCATTGTTCTCTCTTCATGAACCTTTTGTCCCGCTGCTTATTCTTTTTTTTTTCAATTCCCCCAAACTTAATATTTTGCATATTTTATACATGGGGTTTAATATTTTCACTTCTCGGGCAACTTCACGCAATTAAACATATACCCTGTTCATCATACCCTTCTCAACCTTCAACATTTTTCTATAAATTGTGTGTATGAGTGAGGGGTAATTAGGATTTTCACATGTAGACTCTGGTATTAGATTGGCTGCTAACGCGTTTACAAGGCTCAAATGGGGACACTAGGGAAAATACATAATATAAAGGTAGGCATTTCTTGTTCTAGCTTGTTCAAAGATGGCCTAAATGACTTACTTAATGTTAGTTCACCTAGGATTTCGCCTCGGCTAGTGTTCAAAAAAGTTCTAGAATCCAGTGGGATCATTCAGTAAACACTCAGCCGCATAAATCATCTCCAAATAAATCAACAGAGTTAAGCACATAGATGAAATAAATGGGACGAAGAGTAGATCACAGCTCTAACACAAGCTCTTTTGACTGTTCAACTCATATTCAACAAATTCACTTAGTCATGCATTTTTACAGTTTCACAAATGACCTGACTCGACTCTGGACTTCTTTTTTTTGCTCAAGACTCGACTCGATGAATAAAAATAGATTACACCCCCCAAACTTAGAATGACATTGTCCCCAATGGAGAGGTGAGAAAAAGGAATTTCCTGGTAGCCGAGGATCTAAGGCTCCTCATCAGAGTCATGTGGTACTACTACGTGTATGAGGTGTCTCATATAAGCACACTTTTGATCAAACACCTCGTATGCATGAATTTGGGATAAGAGGGTAAATGCGATTATAGTACAATTAAATCCCAAAATTTCAACACCAAAACCTAGTTCTATCATGAGCAACCAATCCACAATCCACAAATCAACAACAATTATCCCAGCACTACTACAATCCAATCACCAAAAATAGAGAGATGAGGAAAACTATGGGGTGGGGTTTGGAAGTTGCAAACTTACCAAATAATGAGTGGGGAAGATGAAGATGATGTGTGTGGTGTTAGAGTGCTCCTTTGTGAAGATGAAGTGGGAGTTGTATGATTTTTTGGTGATGAAAGTGTGTACTCGTCGAGTTGTCATGCTAAGAGAAGGAGGGTGTTGTGTTTGAAATCAAAGAGGGGCTGGGGCGGGTTTTAATTCGATTTGGCCGGGCTCAGCGCACCACAACAAGTGGACCTATACCATCTGAGGGAGGGCACTGCGTTGCCCCTATGCCTGCGTTGTGGCGTTGGCAAGCTTGCAGCTCTTGTTTTTGCCTGATGCACGATGCAGCAGGGATTTTGGGGCCCTTGCCGCCTGATTTTCGTCATAATGGTTCGTTCACATGCAAATACAAGGGGTCAGGGTATGATGTAACTTGGTAATCCTAAAAATGCAAAAAATCTACTATGATGCATTAAAACGAAAAACAACTACTCAACTATATTAATACTACTAAAACAATAAAAAGGTTTGGGTTGCCTCCCAAGAAGCGCTAAGTTTACAGTCTTCAGCCAGACTTTGTTAGATTATCATCAAATTGAAGCTCCAATGGGAATGTTGTCCATGTTTCCCTTAGATACTTCCCAACCACCAATATCTTCAGCTCTATGCCCATCCATCTGATAACCATCAATGGGTTCAAATTTAAGCCTCTTGGTTGGATGCATAGTGAACACGACTTCCTCATTATTGACAAGACATCGGCTCCCCATTTCTACATCAATCGATTTTGCTCTAGCTCTGGCTAGAAATGGTTGACCAAATATTATAGGTATATTATGGTCCTCATTCACGTCCAACACTACAAAATCCATAGGGAAAATAAATTTATCAATTTTTACTAACACGTCCTCGATAATTCCCCAAGGATAGGTGATGGATCGATCTGCAAATTACAACGTGATATTGGACAATTTCACCTCCCCAAGCCCAAGCTTCGTAACATCAGAGAGAGATATGAGATTCACACTGGAAATAAGATCACAAATTGGCTTTTCAAAGAAAACTCCTCCAATGGTACAAGGAATAGTAAAACTCCTTGGATCCTTTATTTTCTGAGGTAGTTTACTCTGCACTATTGCACTACATTCCTCTGTCAGATAGACAGTCTCAAACTTCTCCAACATCATTTTCTTGATTGCCTCCGCTTCCTTTTGCATAAATGGGCAACTGCTCGGGTGCACACTGAATTTCTGACTCATTCCTCACATAAATTGCATTGCAGTGCTCTTTCGGATTAACCTTTGTATCATTCGGAAACTTTCCTCTCTGGTGCAATGAATTCACTTATTTCGCCAGCTAACCCATTTGTGTCTCGATTGACCTAAGTTGCGTCTCCATTGTATTCATCTTTGTACCCAGACTATCAATCTGCGCATCACTTCTGTTCAACTGGTTCTCGGTCTCTCCTAAGAATGAGGGGAATATCTCTTCTAGCGACTGCTTCTTTTCACCTCTGGGTGCATTGGAACTGGATGGGTTGGGATAACCCGGAGGTGGGTTCAATACATTCCTATTGTTGCTATAAGAGAAATTTCATGATTGCAAAGTCCCAGGTGATAGTGAGTTGGTAATGAATTACCTCTATTATTAAAATCCTAGTTATTCACATAATTGACTTGTTCGGCCTCGTGAGTGGCGGCTGCATGAACAACTGTAGGTGGGATCTCAACTTTTTGTGGTGTTCCGCCAGAATTCATGATCGCTAATTGCTTTGTCAGGCTAGGGATTTGAGTTGCTAAAGCTGACATTCTATCTAGCTCAAGAACACCAGCGACATTCTTTGGCACTGACCTCTCGGAGGGTCTTTGATAACTGTTTGTGGACATTTCTTCAAGCAGAAGTAAGGCCTCAGTCGGAGTTTTAGCCATCAATGTACGTCCTGCTGCCGCAACTAATATCATCCTCATATGCCCATCCAGTCCATTGTAAAAATATTGAACCCTCTGCCAGTCTGCATAACCATGTTGTGGGCACCTCCGCAACAAATTTTTAAATCGCTCCCTAGCTTCATATAATGGCTCAAAATCAATCTGCTGGAATTGGGCTATCTCACTTTTCAGTTGGAGCGTCTTGCTAGGAGGGAAAAATTTTGCCAAAAATATGTGCATCAAATCATCCCAGCTCGTGATACTCCCAGGAATGAACGTCTACAACCACTATATGGCTTTATCCCGGAGTGAGAATGGAAAAAGCCTCAATCTAATAGCCTCATCAGACACACTGATACGTGTAAAATATACGTGAATTTAGAGGCTTAAAATGGTATATATTTGATACATTTGCATGCATATTCAATGTGTTTTGGTTGGTTTTCTTCATTGGGCGTGATACTGCGTATTCTTGTAACTTCTTACAGGAAATGGAGTTAAATTGGGTAAAAAACGATATCACATTCCAAATTATAGATCAAGAGCTAAGGTACAAGCAAATATTTTAAGGATAGAAGCATGCACGATTGAACAAAAAGGAATTTCCTTAAAAAAAACGTCCAAATGCGCTAATAGTTTCTAGCACTGGCAGAGTTTAGTATGTTGGTCATAACTTTCTCTACAAAATTGATATTGAGGTTATTCAAGTGGCACTAGAAAGATAAGAGAAAGGGCTACAACGAATGTTTATCATCCAATCCATCAATACACAATACAACACACCAAATTTCACATGAACACAAGATCCAAGGTCTTCTGAAAGAGGAGAGCTAGGTCCCGAAGAACACCACAAGGCCTTTCGCATCTACAGGAGCACAAAGGCTTCGAAGGCTTGGAAGGAGAATCCATCCTGACACGAAAGGGTTTTCTTTCTTTGTGTAGATCTCTAGTCTGTGCTTAAACGATGTCATGATGTTGATTTGGAATTTATCAATGAATTTATTATCCATGTTTGGCTAATCTTTCGGATCTTAAGTCATAATCAAAACTGTGGATTCATGTTAAATCTTGATTAATTACTTTCTTAATTGATTCACGTGTTCTATTATATGAATTCGAGTGCTTATTTATAATTGTCGATTATTTGGCCAAAAATTTGCATGGCATACTTGTTAGTCCATAATCCGGGAGGTGAGTTCTAGCAAGATGAAAATCGAATTCAGACATAAACAGGGTAATATATCGGAAGACTACTTCTGTTTGTGGGGAGTATTTCAATTCAAAGATCTTGTGAGAGTTAATAATAGTTGTGATGGATCGGGAGACCTCAATTATTATTAATCTATTGTTTATGCGCCACCCGAGAGGGGGAATGAACTATTTTAGGAATTGAAGCCATAGAATTGTATGAATTGGTTATTGAAACTTTAATGGATTTATCATCAAGAAACATGTTGAGATTATATGCCTAAGGTTGCTTCCGTGGTTGTTGAAAATACTCATAGGGTTCGCAAATTTATTTATTTTTATTTTATTTTTGATTTTTATAAATACTTGAGCTTCGGTCACTTCAATAAAATTGGAATGCGATATTATTATAGTTTAAGTGTTTCGTAGTCAATCCCTGAGGAATACGACCTTACTTGCCATTATTCTATAAACTATCTTTCGTGACACTTGCAAAGTTGTAAGATCCAAAATATTTTTGGCTTAACACACACCATTCATCTTGATGGTGTCGTAAATCTCCAACAATATAGCCAGATGTGTATTTGGATCATCCATTGGACTCCCCCCAAAGTGATTCTGCTGAACCATGCTTATAAAGCCCGGCTTCAGTTCGAAATTATTTGCATTTATGGGTTGGCGCACAATTCCAGAGTAATTTTGGTTCACAGTTGGCCGGAAATAATCCCGGATTGCCCTTTCCTATGCCTCAGGCTGTGGTGGCACATTCAGGACCAAGTTTCTGTTGTTCTCATTTTCCCTGTCTTCTGCCATTGCTTAATTCTCTGTTCGCTTTGCTACTCTGATTGCTCAAAGTATCCTTTCAATCTTTGGATCAAAAGGAAGCAAATTAGTATCTTTAGAATCTCGCATAAACAGACAAGTTAATGAGAAACACGAACTTATATTTCATACACTAGTTTAGATTAGGATTAAGATTACTTAGTAACAGTATTAACATAAAATAGGATAAAACAATCCCCGACAACAACGCAAAAACTTGTTCGTGAAATTCTAACCACAAGCGTACGGTGTCAAGTTTTAGTATAATTTTAGAAGTGGAGTTATCATCTCCACATGAATTAGGATCAAATTTATACTAAGTACTGTAATTATAATAGCTTAATTCTATCTAGATAATCAAAGAGATGGATTTTTGTTGAACTAAAAAGAAAACTAAAATTAAACTAATAAGTTGGTTCAGACAAATTATCAAATACGTAAGAGATGAATTCTAGAGGGTTGATACACCTAGGTATCCCCTATGTTCTCAATCCAGTTTATCAATCACACGTTATTAATCTATAAGCCCAATATTCATATCGTTTATCACTTCCTATCTCGAATGCCAAGTGATTCTAGGTTTCAATGAATATTCTATTGCGGACTCCGAAGAATTCATAAACCTCTCGTTTCTATGAAACTGTAAGTTATGCTATTTTATGGCCAGACGTTCAATTACCTCTTTCGAGTGTCAAATCAAACACACCAAACAGTCTTAAATTATTGATCAGATAATCCAGTTGCAATCAATTCAAATAGCACAAATAAATTAACTAACATGCAAATCTCATAAACTTAAAATAAAAAAAATATATGTTCAAACATAAGTTAGAGCAATCCCCTAGAAAAATAAGTTTAGCTCATAATTGATATACAAAAACTCATGAAGAAGTAATTATATATCTCAAGAATCGACAAAGAAAAATAAAGAAGGAATTAAAAAGAGAAGAGAAGGAATCATCTCTGTGCCCAGATGAGAGATGCCTTCAATTGTCGTCCCGAACCCTAGCTCCGTGTTTTCTTGCCTTGCCTTGTGCTCAAAATAATGTCCGCCCCTTGTTTCCGTACGTCTCTCCTTGTATTTATAGGCCCAAAACCCTCAAAAAATATATAAGAGCCCAAGCCTGCCCGTCAACGCGCGCTGTAGCACGCCTGAGTGCCGTGTCTGTACCATTTTGGCACCCCGTGCTGTAGCGCTGGGGTGCGGGCATTGCGGTGCTCCCGTATATGTGACGTTTCTCTGTTTTTCTCTTCTTTAGACGCGATTTCTTTCTTCCAAACATGTTTTTCCTCATTTTAAATCAATTTTGGCTATCATAATCTGTATCGACTCCCTAATAACAACTAAAGAAATAAAAAGGACTCAACCGACACTGAAAACACCAAAAAATAACGCAAAATCCTTATCTAAAATACTCAATACATTGGTATAAAACCAACTTAACAAATGTATAAAATTTGTTTAGCTTTTGTACGGAGGGCCTCAAAGGTCAAATTTCTGCAGCTTGCCTGAATGCAAAAATCTATAATGTGAATAATGTTAAAATACTTAGCAAATAGATTTGCATTCACTCATGCTGATACCTGATTTCCTTAAGTCACTCATGCTGATACCTGATTTCCTTTATTAAAAGGAGTGGCGCCTCTTTTTACCATTGGGATTGAGTTTCGTGTTTGGTAAAATTTATAACCATTCCAAAATATTTTAGATTTTGTTAAGAGTTTATAGGCTTTCAAAAGTGTTTGTAAACTTTATTGAGCTAGCTTACAATAATTTTAAAAAAAAAATATTTAAGAGTTTATAAGCTATTAAAAAAAATCTCACCTCTAGTTATTTTTTAATTACAATTTTATTTTAACGAACTTCTTTAGGCCTGACAAATTTAATACAAATTAATTATCATAACTGACACATTAAAACTTCATTATCTTATTTTACCAAATATTTTAACAACTTTAAAATAAAATTTAATATTTTATAAGCTCTTATAAAGCATCTTATAAGATGTTCAAAAACAAGCTCAATCAACCATCTTCTAATTCTTAATCAACAAACTACAAAGCAATAATTTCTTTTGTCCAAACAGAATCATTATAATTAGTCGATCTTAACTAATTTAAACTTAGGTCCAACTTATTCCAATATCTAAGGTTTGAATCAAGGTAAGATTGAAATTAAAAAAATACTCATTATAAAAAAATAGAAAAAATAAAAATCTATTTGCTATAAAATCTATTTAAGACCCTAAAATCAAAAAGCTCATGAAGACCCAGTTATTTGCTATAAACATCGGAAGATTCTCATTGTTGAAGGAAAACAATTCATTTAGCAGTTATCAATTCCCAAGTTCTTTGGCTTATTTTAATTTGAACTGATTTGAGCATTAGAATGTTTTGTTTGACAAACTCCTGACACTCCTAACGTTTGTTTGTGATGCATGCAGTGAACCACCGATCAATTCGCGTTCATAATAATCTTCAATTATAGTGATACTACATCAACTTATTTATGAGGTAAATTACATTATATTCAAGTAATTAAAATATATACATTCTTACAAAAACAACGTATTTCTTTAAAAACATTTATAGGAGATATCTCAATTTTAGCACCTTTCCAATTACAATTTTCCGTCCCTACTTTATTTTAATCAAAGAAAAAGACCGAACTCACTTTCAACACTGTCATTATTGCACATGCTGTGTGAACATTGTCTGTTTTTTTCCTATGCATTTCCTGACTTTTCCCATATTCTTATCCAATGAGCAGCGCCGAAATGATCGGACGGTTAATCACGAGAACAACATAATATCTACGGCCCACAATGCCCCGTCATGGCGGGAAAATTATTCTTTGTTCCTTTTCTTTTAGGAAAACTTTGCCGATAGTTTCTTGTGCCATATTATTTTATAATTTTGCTTTGCCATTAAAAATTAAAATACAGGCGCATAGGAAACAAAAAGTAATGGGGGCTACGAATTAAATAATCGATAGGTAGAGGTATACCATACGAATACGTACAAAATTGATTTTTGTACAGTTGGCGGGGACACGTCGCCCATGTCGGAAAAGACAATACCGACGGCAGGTAATGAAGCTGGTTGGTACAAGTGGGACCCAGGATGCTTCCCTAAAACGCTTCTTTCCTTATTTCCCGCCTCATTGTTGATAGGAAAATACTGAAATAGCCTTTTAAACTATACATTTCCTCGTTTTCCACTAATTTTATGGGTGAGTAAAGTAACAAAGGCAAGAGGTTCTTTTTAATTTAAAATTTAATTTTATAATTAAGGATTACAATTTTGTAGACCTCGCAATTTCGGTCCAGCCCGATGATAGCGCTAGATTAGGCCATAAACTTGCTGGTCCAAAAGGGGTTGAGTCTATTTGGCGGTCTAACGGCCCAATGGCCCGGTCAGCCCGGTTGGCCCAAGACAAAATACACTACGTGGATTAGGCCGGACATAAAAATATTGAGTCGTGGAATTTCAAACTTGACCTAACCCGACCTAATTGCCAACTCTATAATTTTGTATACATGAATGCATAGTTTTTCGAATTACACTATCAATTAAATATTGGTTTAAAAGCGGAGATTGATTAAACACATTTGCATCTCATCTCAAAATATCACAAAATAAGTGGTTTGTAATTTTATAGGACTTGCAATTGTTGTTTAATTTGATATTGTAATCAATTATAAGTTTCTTCTGAGAAATTAATAAAATTTATATTGTCAAAATATTACAAAATATCCTACTTATTAGTATACATTTATAAAAAACTAATTTTTGTACTTTTTTAATATATACTCAGATCATCTTATTTATAAAAAGATAATTATTCATATCTTTAAATTATATTAATCTTTTAATAATAGTATGGAATAATATAAAATAATAATATACCAATACTAATCATATATATAGGATTTGGATCCAGTGAGTCCACATAACTTATGTGATTACACGAGACCAAATCTGAGGCATTGATTTAATTTTTAAACGGTCTAGATTAATCAGTTTTTTGTAATTTTTAATGGTTAATTTATTGAAGAAAAGGACTTTTTGGTAAATCCAACTTTATATCAGTTATTAGGGGGGGAGTTATATTTGGTAGTGACTTTTCACATTCCTAGAATTAAGGGATTGGTTTTCATCGTGATCGCTCTAATCCAAATCTTCTCTTTTGAGTCTTGGAAAACTGAAACAAATCAAACTCTCTCGGACGAAACTCTCTCCCGGACGAAACTCTCTCTCTGTCTATGAAATATTTCTTCACCTCTCTCTCGCGAAAGAACCCTATAATCATCTTCTCATCGGTTGTTCTTCGAGGCGGCAGCAACTCGGCGGCAATTATTCGAGGCGACACCATCTCCGAGTCATCTGAAAGGCCTCACATTCTTCTCCGAGTCGACGACCACATTGTAGGTGGAATGTTTTTTTTTCCAGTCTATTTGGGTTTAATCTATTGTACAAGTCATTGATAATATAGAATATTTATGATTTTTTATTATTTTTTTTGATAATATCATAGTTTTAAACCCTAGGATTTTTCTGGGTTTCTGTTTTTTTTTTTCGTTTGATGGATTTAGGGGTGTATGATTTGATTATTTTTTCTTAGGTTCTTTACGGATTTTGTTTGACCATTTGCTTTGTTTTGATGGAGTCTAGAGTGGGGTAATTTTTTTTTGCCAGTAATTGAAATAAAAAATGGGAAATTAGGGTTTATTTAGGATTGCTCTGTTTTTTTAAAAATGGGCAACTGCTTATTGATGTCTTTAGCACTGGTTATGTATATTTGTTTTATTGCTTATGTATGCTTTGTTTACTGTTTTAAGTAAGATTACATTGTCATGGACTTAATTTAATTTTAATGTAGTCAATTTTATATTTTTTCATGTATTGATAAAATGTTATTTGTACGTTGCAGAGATTGGTTTTGTTTTTTACTGTTAAACGTTTGCTTATTAAGCAGAAAGATCTTGCTTACGTAGATAGAAAATGTCGTTTTTTTGTTGTAACTGTGATTTTTTTTAGTGATAGTAAGGGTAGATGTATATGAGTTGCTTATGCTGCTAATACAACTTGCTTATGCGTGCAGTAAATATTGCTTATAAAGCAAAAAATACTTGGTACAAATATATTGCTTGTTAAAACCAAATATTCTGCTTATGTTGATATAAAATGATGCTTTCATAGCGTTGGGTTATTTTTTTAGATGTTTTTGTCGTGACTTTGTGTAGACTGATTAGTTTATATAATTGTATGTTTATACAATTATTGACCTTGTTGTGTATTTAATAATTTTTGTTTTTACCAGGAGTATGCATCCATAGTCTTGCAAAAGTTGTCATGCCTTGGTACGGATGTTGTTGATATAATTCCGCTACTTGAAAATGCACTGATAGAGGTTACATGGAATGCACAATTTTGCAAAGTCTAAGAAGCAACCATTTTCACTATGCGTCACATGGAGATGTATGTGGGAGGAGGTACTAAAAATTGGGAGGGTGGGCTGGAGAAAAATAACGAGGCGCAAATATTGATGATATGAAGGAAATATGCCATTGCGATTTGTTTGGATGACATGAATGAGCAGAGGGAATTGAATCTGAGAGAGGCGAAGAAGTTTGCTGGAACAACGTAGGATTATAGCAAAACGATGTTGATGTTTTTTTATTTTGAACAAATGGTTGAACAATATATGTTGTTTTGGATTTTTAAATTTGTGGTAGGGTTTGGTTTAATTTTAGAATTGTTAAGCAGGATGTAAATGTTATATAAGCAATATTATGGTATAACATATGCAACGTCATTTATGCGAGCGATAAGTTTTTTATTGTTTGCACACTCCGTCCGTTGCTCAGTCATATTATTAATCCTCATTGTTCCATTGTATTATTATTAAAATATATCAAGGTATATTTTCATTATCTATTGTACAGTCAAGCATGGAACATAGAGCCAATAAAAAAGCAACATTGTTCATGTTCATAAGCAACTTTATAAGAACCGTTAAGCAACACTTTATAGATACCTAAGCAAATATTTGGTCTTAAAAATCCGAAACTCATGAAGTGAATTGAATTGACAGTGAATATGCAACATATATTCAATAGATAAACAAAAAATATGTACATAGTTAACAAATCATTTCTTCGTAAACGCTAAGAGACACCATTAGACATTTTGTCATGCATATGCAACATATACTTGATGGACAAGCAATATGAGTCTGTTATGTAAGCAATTTTATTTTTTTTGTTGCATAAAATGACAGTTTTTTCAGCACAAATTTTACTGTAAGAACGCAAATTAGAATCAATAAATAAGCAACATTGTTCATGTTCATAAGCACCTTTATTATAACAGTTAAGCAACATTTTATATATACCTAAGCAAAGGAACGATTTACAGAGGTGGCAGACCTTTTTTTTTCCCGCCAGATTTTAGTAGAACAATTTGCAGAGGTAGCAAACGTCTTGGTGAAGGAGAAGACTTTGAGATAATTTCGTGATTTTGATTTTATTTTAAATGGTAAGATATATTGTGGGTAACTTCTCATATTTTAATGGGATTTGATTATTTGCTTTGGACTAATATACCCCTATATCTATTTAATTAGACTTTTTATATATTATATGCATTTTTAATATTAGCCATTGAAATTGTTTGATTTGTGGTTTAGATTTGGTCCTACGTACTTACATAAGGCATGAGTCTCATATAACCCTCCCCCTATATTTTAAACTCTCTTATATTATATCGCAGACAGTTATCCCCAAGGGCTATTCGGTCAATTAACACCACTCAGGTCATCGTATTCAGACGGGTCAACCCCTGTCCAATTGTATTGCATCACCCACCGTAGCGAAACTGAAGCCTCTGGTGCATGATTGGCGAGATATCCTCGCACGTGGCGATCTGCCATTCGCCAGTTTCATGTCTTCGGGATTCACAGCGCTCACACACAATAATTAAAGCCAGAAAAAAAAATTAAAGCAGCAAGAAAACACACACACACACAGAGTCACTCTCATCCTCTTTTCTCTTTCTCTATCTCCAAACTGTGTTTTCTCTTTCTTAAAAAAAATCCGAATTTCCCCCCATTTTCCAGCACCCTTTACCCAAAAGACTCCATTTTTGGATTCACCAATGAAGTATCTTTCAATCAGGCCTAATTTCGTAGCTTAAGGTTCCATAATTGAGTTGAATTTTTCTTTTTTTGGGTTTTTGGAAAAATTATTGGAAATGCTGGAAACAGCAGCAACAGCAGTTGTGAGCAATGGCGGATTTTCTTCACACTCTTCTCAGTTACTTAGCTGCGGAGATAGCAGCGAGGAGGAGCTTTCGGTGTTGCCACGTCACACAAAGGTTGTGGTGACTGGTAATAATCGTACTAAGTCTGTGCTTGTGGGGCTTCAAGGTGTTGTGAAAAAAGCTGTTGGGCTTGGTGGATGGCATTGGCTGGTAATTTTATTTCAAGAAAATTGAATTTTTTTTTCCGGCCTTTCACTGAAAATGTGGTTGGTGTTTTTGTTTATCTTGGAGCTACTAATTTCGAATTTAATGGTTTATTTAAGCAATGCATTGTTACCACGACTTGGTTTATTGAGTGTTTTCCTGAGTGTTTGTGGTAAAATGCTCTGTCTAAATTATTGAATTTGAAAATGTATTTTGATGCTTTTAAATATTTTGAAGTTCATATGGTTGAAATTTGAAAGTTTTAGAAACAATTTAAGCTGAATTGCCTTTGAATCATATCTTCTGAGTGTGTTTCAAGTTTTTATATTGATATTTACTAATGAGGTTTGGTTGCATGTGGGTCTCTGTTGGTGGATCTGATGTTTCATAATATGGGGTTTCGTTTATGTGTAATTTTTTTGGTTTAGTTTCTGCCCTCTTGATCCTTTATATTTCTCACAGTGATTTCTTGTTTTGTTTTTAGTCACTTGCATGATAAAGTTTGAATCTTTTTTGGAAGATTAGAAGGATATAATCAATTGATATCTGAATAGAGTTGTTAAACTATTAGTCATTCTCTGTATTTCCTTTATTTAATCTTGCTATGTCAGTATTTAATCATTTTATCTGCAAATTCTAAACTTGTGAACAATAACTTCATCATGGGAATTGGGAGGTAGTTCGTTTTGTTTTTGACTAAGATGACTCCTGCAAGTGTAACTGATTCTTAATAATTTCGCTTCTTGGTTTTCTATGTAGTGAACACTAACAGAGAATTTCTGTAGGGAATGAACTAAAGTAAATCTGGATAATAGCTATATTCCTGAGATCCATTTGAATTGTTAATTATTTAGTTGTCTGCTATCAATTTAGTGAAGATTGCTACCCATGATTGATGCATTGTTTGTGTTTCTCTGGCATTTAAGTGACAAAAGTGGACGATTTCTGTATTTTACTGACAATTGTGTTGGAAAGATTTATTTATTTGTTTACACATTTTTGGGTGGAAGGTATTCTTTCTACCTCGTACATTAATAATCTTCAGATAGGAACTCAAAATTCAATTTATCAGCTTACCAGAAATCCCTTTATTGAATTATATTACTTAGGAAATAGTTTTTAATACAAGGTTTACTGATATATAGGTTCTCACGAATGGAATTGAGGTAAAACTACAAAGGAATGCTTTGAGCGTCATTGAAGCTCCGACTGGGAATGAAGAAGACGATGACCTTGAATTTGAACAAGTGCAGTGGAACAGCTCAGATATGGGTGAGCTTGAGTTTTTATGTGTTATAGTATTTTTACAATTTAACATCTTGCTTCACATATCAGTATGATATACTTTTTCTGCAAATCTAACCAAACACCATTTGAATCTTTTTTTTTTTTCCTTTTCTTTTATGTGACACTGCAATTTTAAATAGTAATATGCTTCTTGATGTAAAATTGGCACAATTGTTGTGAATATCATGCCTACTGATTCAATATCTTCATTTTTCATGCCTTCTGGGTGAAGTTTTAATTCTTATTAAATGCATTTTAGTTCAATATGGGAAAGTAGTTGAGTTTGTTACATGGGATTCTTTACAGTCCTTTCCCACCATTCCCTTTTTCTCTTTTTCCCCCATTTTAACAAGTTCTGGTACACATTCCTTTATTCTTTTCCTTTTGCCCTGGTCCACCGTATAATTCGATTGTATTTTGCGTTGCAATTTTCGTAGCATTCCATGATGTTCAAAAATCCCATAGATCAAGACACCGTATGCACCGGTCATTTGGTTCGTCTAACAAGACTCTTAGCCGGTCTCTCTCATGTGACTCACAGCCTAAAGAAACTGCAAAAGGGCCGGTGGTGAGAAAGCTTGCACCTTTTCATTAATCTTTTTTCTCTTTAAAGAAATTAAAGGCAGAAAATTATTTTTTCTCAAAATAATTTACTTACATACTTCTCGTGCAGAAGGTCGACCTCAGCAAACTCGAGATGGCTGCATTATGGAGATATTTGTTGCACTTTAACCTTGTGAGTGGCTTAAAATGACATAAATGAAAAATTTTCAATTCATAAATATCTTTGCATTAACCCCATTCATTGGTGCTTAGGTGGATGCAATTCCTAACCCTTCTAAGGAGCAACTTATCGATGTCGTCCAGAGGCATTTTGTGTCACAGGTATGCTAGTCCATCGCCATGGCATTTTATTTTGGCAAAGTTACAAATTACCCATGAGGTTTGTTGAATTATAAAAAGCTCCAGTTATTGTTCAAAATTACAAATATCCTCTAAAGGTGTTACAAATACCTCTTGAGATGCAATTTGTAAAATAGAAACAAATGTCAAGGGGGTATTTGTAATTTTGAAAGATGAAGGATTTTGTTGTAATTAGACTAAAACCTCATGGGTATTTTTGTATTTAACCCTTATATGATGTTTCTATGGCACAAATAAGTTGATTGAATCATCTTTTTCCGCGTTTTGTGTAGCAACTGGATGAATTGCAAGTCATCACAGGGTTCGTGCAAGCTGCTAAGAGGCTGAAGACGGTTTGCAAATGATGTTTGGGAGATTGTAGAGCGATTCGGTTTTCTGACTCTAACAAATTGTGACACCTGAAATCCCATTTCTACCCCTCAACCCCCTATCCGCTCCATTAGAATCTGAATATGTATATGTAACTATGTAGATATATGTGTTTAAAACCAGTGGACTGACTGAATCCTAAGAGGCCATCCTTGGCAAAACCTTTTGGTTGAATGTTTTGCTAACAAGGGTAAGACTTTTTTGTTGAATATTATGTATAGCCCTATGTAATGAAATGCTTAATGATCATTCAACCAGGCGAAACCATTTAGTGCTATTTTTATTTTGTGCCTTGTTGTATATAATTATAAGAAGGGATAATTACAAAAAATACCTCTCAGGTTTGACCTAATTACAAAAAAACCCAACTAACTTTCAGGCTTACAAAAATTATCCTTGATTTTTGTTTCAACCTTAAAATTAAGGTGTAAACTGCAATGATTTATAAATTTGAAGGGGGATTTTGAATTTTTTCTGTTTATGAAGGGGTTAAATATTAGATAAAATATAACTTTTAGAAGTTAGTGGGTGTTTTTGTATCAAACCTCAACTGCACTTTTTGTAACTAACCCTTATAAAAATGTGGATCAACTGTTTCTGGGGCTATGTCAAATCAATTTTGTTGCTTCAATTTCTTGCAACAAAACATATTTTTTTTTGTTTTCGCTCTTTTGTGAAGCGTGGGAATAATGGAATATGCTTCCTTAATAACTAGAGCTGTCAATTCCGGCCCGGCCCGAACCAGCCCGATTTTCTAATGGACTGGGCTCTATTTTTTTAGGCCCGGAAAACGTTGGGCCTCAAAAGCCCGGCGGGCTGGCCCAGGAAGCCCGACTTTTTCAGTGTATTTTTCATTTTTAGGATGGGCTGGATTCCCCATTTCCGCAGTCCGGTGTACTGTTTGGCCCGATTTTTCGAAAAGCCCGGTGGGCTCGGGCCGGGCTGACCCGGCCCGGTCTTTTGACAGCTCTATCAATAACTTTCATTGGTTTCATTTTTCATCTCTTATTTAAATAAATTTTTTATACGATGTAAAACAGAAGGTTGGTCATTCGGATTTTCTAAATGCAAATTTACATAATAGTCTTACAATGGATAAGATTCCGTCTGGCAGAACTATTTGCTGCTTTGTTGAAATAAAATGTTACAGAAAAAGGGCTAATTGTTAGGGCATCCAATGTTGGATTTCATAACATCTCCTATTGTCAAAAATTGGTCCTCCCTTTTTTTGTTTGTCTGTGTACTCGCACGTATATCTAGACCTTTAGCAAATGATATCTTTTAGACCCTCATTTTCTAGCTAGCAAATCACTTCAAGAAATTAAAACATTAATTTATATGTCCACTTATATTATCACTATATTTTGTCTTCGAAATGCAACATTTAAGGCGTGATTAGCTGAAGGAACCATAAAAATAAAATAAAAATGAAGAAGAAGACGACGACGACGAAAATCCTTGGTTCAAATCTTGGCTCCTATGCCCCCAGGGGTAGTGTGGGTAATTGCCAACATAGCATATGGGGATACCTCTGATGACAAAAAAAAAAAAAAATCTTGGCTCCTATAAAGTGCAAAGCGAAAAGGGAAATTCATCATGCAGAAAAAACTTGCTTTAAGGGAAATTCATCATGCAGAAAAAACTTGGTTTAAGGGAAATTTCATTTTTTATTGTCATAGGTTCCCATCCTTTTTTTTTTCTTTTTGATAATAACTTAGGGTTCCAAACTTACGCCCACGATCATCTGGGATGGCGTCCAGCCCCTACGAATCGTCACCGAGATAAATCACGGGATGTGCCCAAACAAATTAGATTAGAGTTAGTCCAACCATCCCTCGCTTCAGGATTGACCGGATAAAAACAGATAAATCTACTCCTCGTCCCAGGGTTGTGAAAGAATATAAACAACAACATGCCTCAACTAGCCTCAAGTTAATATGATTCCTTTGGATAATAAATTTGTATCTAGGTATAATGTTTCTCGTGACAAGTTCTTCCCATACAATAATGAATTGGTCCATGTCAAACAAACTCAAAGTGCTTTTCTATGTTTTCAACGGTCACTTCGTTAATATTTGCAAAATCTCATGTACTATATATCTGCCAAAAATTTCCAACCACCATGCTTCTCCCCCTAATAATCATAAAGGCCGAGACAATGGCGTAGCCAGGAAATTTTACGGGGTGGGCCGATACACGAAATCGGGATGGGCCAGATAAAAAATTAATAGAAAAATCATATAAATTTTAACTAAATTTTTTTTAAAAAAAAAATTACCTTATAAATTTTTTTTTTTAAAAAAAAATGGGGGCAGGGCCCAGGTTGGCCCCCCTCCCTCCGCCACTGGGCCGAGAACGCCACCGCCACGTGGGAGCTGCTTAGACAAACACAGCAGCTAGATTAATTTATGTGATTTAATTATGGAATTTAATTAGTTGGGGTTGTGGAATAATAGTAATGAAATAAATACATAAGGGTACAATTAGAAGTTAGAACAATTTCTGTTTGGTTTGCCTTTTTTTTTTCCTCTCTTTTTTGTTTTTTGACCAACCTTTTTTAAGCTTATATGGAGATTTATGTAGAATAGTCTGTAAAAGTAATTTTTCTTTGTGAGTGTATGGATGGTGATTGGTGAATATCCTTTTATATTACTCTTTACTGTGGATATCTATATAGTTAATCAGTAAGGAAATTTAGATTTTTTTTGAAAAATAAGTAAAAAAAAATGTGTATCACTAACAATTATAAAATCATCCTGAGGTTTGATTACAAAAACGATTCTATGTTAAAAAATTATATATATTTTATTAATAATTATTTCTATTTCACAAATTACAGATGCTGTCTATTGTCATTGGCAAAATGCTACGCTAAAAAGATAAACGGGAAAACTACTATTCACAGTATGTTGGCAAAAATACCCTTGAGGCTATTTGTAATGTTTACAATAACATGTTGCAATTTGGTTGTGTAAAATGGGTGTTGACCCGGTTTTGACCAAATATTTAAGTGGTTTCCTTTAATGAAAAATGAAATTAAATTATTTGTAAAAATTCTACTAAGTGAGTAGATGAGAATGACATTTTGAATTTCTCAAAACCAATTCCGGGTAAATGAGAAATTAATGCTAGAAATTAGCCACTTAAAACTAGAAAATTGTATGGAAAATGGAAAATGTGGGGAAGGAGAAATGTTCCATCCCACATAGGAGGAAAAACCAAAGTTTGCTCACTTTATAAATCTCAAGTTGGACATAAGGGTTTGGGCCCTTGGGGACACCCAAGTTTTTAAAGGGGTGAGGACCTATATTCTTGTGGGTTTGGTTCAAAACACGCGCGCGCCGCCAGCTGGTTGGGCCCGGCCCGGGTTGTGGGCTTGGGCTTCAAGACCCTTATACTTTTTGGACCAAATTTATTTAAACCCTTTAAAATTAATTAATTAATTAATTAAAGATTTCCAATTTGTATGCGCCGTACCGTAGTAAAGAGAGCATGACGGCCGCCGTGACAGGGGCCCCTAACCTGTCAGCGCATAGCGCAGTGTGTGACGCGCAAGACGTCTGAACAAATGCACCTGTTCGAGCAACCAAGTGCATTTTTTGGCTGTAGACATGTCTTTTCAAGCCAAAAGACATGTTTTTTCCATCCGGGCACCTTGATGCCTATAAAAATGAACCCTCTGCAGGCGAAACAAGACACAAAAATACAAGCCTAAAATCGAGTCATTTGCATCAGCATATTGATATCCTTCCCGTTCAAAGCTTGAAAGCCTTAAACACTTTCATTCGTTGTAGTTTCGACTTTCCAAGTACTGTGAAGTAGAAACAGTTAAAGTCGTTGTATCTTAGGGACGAAACGCCAGAACCGTAAGCACTTCGAATACGAGGTGTTTTCGTATTGCGGAGACTATATAAAATACAGGCCTCGACTCAACCTAAAATATCCAAACACTTAGCCATTTTCTGAAAATAATAAATTATTCCTTCCAACAATCGCAAGACAAAAAATTACGTTTTCTGTTTCAAGACGATGGCTTCAGTTTTATTCACTCCGATGGTTGTTGCTCCTGCTCACAGCGAGAAACCGACGAAGTTCTCCGGTGTTGACCTTAAACACTGGCAACAGAAGATGTTGTTCTACCTGACAACTTTGGGTCTGTCCCGTTTCTTGAAGGAGGACTCCTTACCGTTGGCGATGAAGAATCCGACAGACAAAAGAGGATCGCTGTGGATGCTTGGCATAACAGTGATTTCCTTTGTCAGAATTATGTTTTGAACGGGCTAGACGAAACCCTCTATAATGTCTATAGTTCATTCAAAACGTGCAAAGAGTTGTGGGACTATTTGGAGAAAAAGTACAAAACGGAAGATGTCGGCACAAAGAAATCTATTGTCGGTAAATTTCTGGATTATAAGATTGTTGACACCAAGACGATGATCAGCAAAGTGCAGGAAATTCAAATCATACTTCACGACTTAGTGTCTGAAGGGATGATTCTTAGTGAGTTATTCCAAGTGGCTGCGATTATCGAAAATTTTTCGCTCCATCGTGGAAAGATTTTAAGAACTACCTCAAGCACAAGCGGAAGGAAATGGGGCTAGAGGATTTAATAGTTTGACTTTGGATTGAGGAAGCCAACCGTGATTCCGATTGGAAATAGACAATTGTGGGGGTGTGACCACACTTTATGGAACACCAGTGGAGCTTCTGTTATATTTTCAAATATAACAGAAGGTGTTGCCAAAAATGTTGTAACACCAAAACCACAGTTGCATGAAGCGTTGCCCAAAGTGTTGTAACACTAGAGGTAGGCACGGTAACAAGTTAAATCCGAAGTGTTACTAAAGATTTGATAACACCAAAGGTTACACACCTTGTAAAAGGTGTTAATGGAGTTGCTGGAACTAAGGTCTGGAATATGTTAGAACGAGATTCTAACTAGATTATTGGGACAATGTTCTAACATAATAAAAGGAAAATGGCCGAGAGCCATAAAAGTTCTGGATAATCTTGTGTTAAACAAGTATACCAGAAGATGGATGGGGAAGCTTTACTTTAGCAAACCACATAAAGGATAATACCTTGTAGTGTGGGGGTGCTTTGGCAAAAAGGTATATCTAAGGAAATAAATTCAGCATTCTTGATATAAATGATGGTATAATCACTAAATCAAGGAATGTTGTATTTATAAAAGATGTCCTTTCTTGCAAAGGAAAGAGGTAAGTCTAGACATGTTAGTCAAAGACACAATACCATTAGACAGTTGATTTCGAATGGGGTTATTTCGGTTGACTACGTGAAGTCAAAGGAAAACCTTGCGTATCCGCTTACAAAAGGCATAAATCAAGACCAATTGTATAAATTTTTAAGGGGAATGGGTTTAAAATCCACAAAATAAAAAATGTTCATAGCGGTAACCCAACCATGTGAATTGGAGATCCCAAGACCTTGGTTCAATGGGACAACTAAGTTATGAATGTTCAGCTGAACACTTGGAAAATGTGTTAGCTCATTCCCAAAACTTCCAAGTCAAATAAAAAAACCTGCTGAATGTGGTGAGGTTAAATTTAAGAATTTTAATGATTCATGTATCGAAAGGTGGAGTATGGCAGGATACTCTTCAATAGGAGATCACCTATATAAGTGAGAAGTAATGGCCGCTTCAAATAAACACTTGAATCTAAGATATAGTCCAGGCCGAAATGGACACAACGTGAGAACAACAAGTGTTAGAATTGTTATTGTGTATATATTGTTGTCTTGGTTTACACAAACGGCTGAGTAGTTTAAGACATCGCGTCACTAAGCAGCTAGTAAATCCGATAGTATTTTACTAAGTAAGGTTCAAAGCCACAAGCCACCTATCCAGATGCAATAACAGTTCGCCGAGACTTTCAAGCGAATCTGCATACACACATGCATTAATTTCATTAATGTGGGGGATTATTGGAATTTGGTTGTGTAAAATGGGTGTTGACCTGATTTTGATCAAATATTTAAGTGGTTTTCATTAGTGAAAAATGGAATTAAATCATTTGTAAAAATTCTACTAAGTGAGTAAATGAGAATAACATTTGGAATTTCTCAAAACCAATTCCGGGTGAATGAGAAATTAATGCTAGAAGTTAGTCACTTAAAACTAGAACATGGTATGGAAAATGAAAAATGTGGGGAAGGAGAAATGCTCCATCCCACATAGGAGGAAAAGCCAAAGTTTGCTCACTTTATAAATCCCAAGTTGGACATACGAGTTTGGGCCCTTGGGGGCACCCAAGTTTTTAAAGTGGTGAGGACCTACATGCTTGTGGGTTTGGTTCAAAACACGCGCGCGCCGCCAGCCGGCTCATCTCGGCCGGGCCCAGTCGGGTCGTGGGTCTGGGCTTGGGCTTCAAGGACCTTAAAATTTTTGGACCAAATTTATTTAAACCCTTTAAAATTAATTAATTAATTTTAATTAATTAATCAAAGATTTCCAACTGTAGTGCGCGCCGGGCACCGCGGTACAAGGAGCATGATCGGTCGCCGTGGTGATCGCGACGCACACGTCAACAAATGCACCTGTTCGAGCAACCAGATGCATTTTTTGGCTGTAGACATGTGTTTTCGAGCCAAAAGACGTGTTCTTTCCATCCAGACACCTTGATGCCTATAAAAACGAACCCCCTACAGATGAAACAAGACACGAAATACAAGTCTAAAATTGAGTCATTTACATCAGCATATTGATATCCTTCCCGTTCAAAGCTTGAAAGCCTTAAACACTTTCTTCAATGTAGTTTCGACTTTCCAAGTCTTTGTGAAGTCGAAGCATTAAAGTCGTTGCATCTTGGGACGAACACCGGGAACCGTAAGCACTTCGAATACGGGACATTTTTGTCTTGCGGAGACTGTATCAAGTATATGCCTCGACTCAGCTTAAAATATCCTAAACACTTAGCCATTTTATGAAAACAGTAAACCATCCTACGAACATAACAAAGGTAGGGATGTCAATGGGCGGGGATGGGGCTTATGGGACATCCCATCCCCGTCCCCAAACCCTATTTCAAATATGATCCCCGTATCGTTCCCCATTTTGAGCATTTGGTACGGGGTGATGGGGAATCCCCATTCGGGTGAACAGGATCCCCACGGGGAATTGGGTTTCCAATTTTGTATTTATTAATAAAAATAAATTATAAAAATATTTTTTTTGTACTTAAAATAATCAGTAATTGAAATAGATAAAAATATCATGAATCACTAATCTTATAATAACTCCACTATATAAAATATTTTAACAAATTGAGTTAAATACAACAAGCTTTGACATACGAAGTATTGTAATTTAAAAAATAAAAAAATCATTAAAATATAAAACACAAAATTTTTAGAGTTTAATTCTAAGATAAAATAAAATAAAATAAATATAAACATAAATAATATTAATAATACATAAATAATATATAAATACATATATATATTTCGGTGAACAGGGACGGGGAATCTCTGTTTCATCTAATCGGGGACAGGGATGGGGATGGAGGATGATATTTATCATCCCCCCATCCTCGGTTTTAGAAAAGCGGGGAATCTCCATCCCCAAATTAATCGAAAATTCTCCGTCCCAATTTATTCGGGTACCAACGGGGATGGTTCCCCGCAGAATTTTTGCCATCCCTAGACAAATGATGTATTTGTTATTGTTTTTTTTTTTTCAGGTTATACAAAAATATTTCAAGAGAAGTCCTAAATATATTCTAGAAGCATAAAAAACCAACTCTTTTAGTATTTCAATAAAACACCCTCTCCTTTCTACCACTTCGGTCAATTTTTATCTCAAGCTCCTTAAGATTTACGAGGTGTCCCCGACCATAGAATTTAAAGGAATTTAGATTTCTATAACATTCTAGTATCCTCAATTTAGATTTTTATGGAATCTATTAATTAATCTTATGGTTCTAAACTTGAATTTTAATGGATTTCATGAAAATCCAGCCTCCTCAAACATTTAATAAATTCCATGGATTTCTTTTATAAATGGATTTGGGTAGATTTTGGTGGAATTAAAAGCTATATTTATGGAGGATCATGAATTCCCACCTTCCCTCATTGGAATTCAAATTCTATTTTTCCAACAACAACTACAATAATAATAATAATAATAATAATAATAATAATAATAATAATAATAATAATAATAATAATAATAATAATAATAAATATTGTCTATAGTAAAAAAGAAAAAATAACACTTTTTCTCTCTTGTACATCTCCTCACATATTGTCATCTAATCTCAATATTTAAACGTAAGTTATACCTCAATTTTGTTAATAATCATTGAAAAGTTTATTTGTTGCCTTATTTTGATTGCTAATTTTTTAATTCTATGAACAAATTAGTAGGAAAATTACTGTCAAAAAAATATTTTCTGGGAATAAATTCATTAATTCATCTATCCAGACGCATTATCTTTTGCGTTAAAAATGTGAATTAAAATTATTTGGTAAAATTTTAACCATCAATGTTATTTTTTTGGGTTGAATAATTATTTTAACAACAATGTTTATAGAACTATTTCATATTTCAATAATTTCAAATTATAGTTTTGTAAAGTGTACGAATTTTTTTTGTTAACGACTTTCTTTGATTGTTTATATTTCTTTTTATTTTTTTTATGAACATGAAGTTATCTGTATATATAATAACAAACTTGATTCTATAATTGTTTTCCCGCCTAACATATTTTGATAAAAATAGTAAAATATATTTAAGGCGGCTTATATCATAATCTCAATCTAGACTAATGATTCAAATTTGATAAACTTTGATACATAAATTCACTATTTAATGTTGAGTCTTTAAATTTGTAGATTAAGTATAATTCTTCTGACAATGTTTTTCTACCATAAATATTATTTGTGTATTTTAGGAAATTAATAACAACAAAAATGTCTTCTCTTTTTCATCCCATGAATCTAGTTTCTAAAAATTTGGCATGGTTTTTATAATTTTGTCATAGTTATATTCCAACATATAAATTTTGTTATTAAATTGCAAACGTTTTTTTTTCAATAATTCAAATTAATGTTGTTTTCCATATTTTGAAAAATAATTATAACAAATCAAATTACAATCATATTACTATATATATAGGGATTGGATCAAATGAGACCACATTCTTAGAGTGAGACAATGTGGACTAATACTGTCCATTTATCTATTTTTTTAGGGCTGAGATTTGACTGATTTATGGGCTTTTTTTTTAAATTTTAATTTGAATAGGGGTAGAGTAGTCATTTGTCTTGTAACAGTTTTATTACTTTTGGTAACTCCCCTTAAATCGTCTCCCCTCCCCCACAAATCGTGGATTAGTTCTTTCACTTATAATCCTAATTCTCTCGTTCGATATATCTCATCAACAATTAATGGAGATGAATAACCAATATTATTCCTACAGTTCCTTTGATCCCTTTTTTGATCATGATGATGATATTCATGAGACAGTACCCGCCATTATTAATATTAATCATCCCATAGACGGCGACTTTCCTGTTCTACAAAATTCAAATATTCATGAAAAGATGATGAGTGATAAAGAATACTTGATGATGTTACCAGTGGGCTACGTATTTCAACCAACAGATGAAGATTATCGTTCATTTTCTGCTAAAAAATGAGTCGTTGCCACCCAACAAGATCTATTCTGTTAACTTGTATGAATTCAGC
Source organism: Rehmannia glutinosa (assembly GCA_016081115.2). Taxonomy (NCBI): domain Eukaryota; kingdom Viridiplantae; phylum Streptophyta; class Magnoliopsida; order Lamiales; family Orobanchaceae; genus Rehmannia; species Rehmannia glutinosa. Next base: position 51,336 of record JABTTQ020001513.1, read on the forward strand.
CCCGACTGTCTCGCCTATACATAAGATTATTTTTTCGGTAATGGTGGTCAAACTTTTGTTAATGGAGATTCTAGGTTTTTTTCTAGTCGAAGAAGACAGGATTATGGTTTATATGTTTGATGTATACTTATATGTATTTTGTTGTACAAGTAGTTAATTTTTTATGTATGTATTTATGCTGATGGAGTGGTGTAGCTGTTGTTGTAGATGGAGGATTGGTGAAGAAGACGATGCTGATATGGATGGATTACTTTGTACTTATATGTTTTTCGATGTATACTTATATGTGGTTTGCTGTATAAGTAGTTAATGTTTACTGTATGTATTTATGTTGCTGTGTACTTATGTTTTTTGATGTATAATTATATGTGTTTTGTTGTATACTTATATGTATTTTGTTGTATACTTATATTTTTTGTTTGACCATTTTAATATGCGGTAAAATTCTGTTAAATATACAGCAAAATAGTGTTAAGTATACATCAAATATAGGGTTATTTAACATATTGTGGTACTTGGGGGATTTTATTGCAAAATAGTTATGGTTTGTGGGATTGTTAATTGTTTATGTATTACCGCTATTTGGAATAGCGGTTTAGGCCTGACGCTATTGCTAATAGTGCAAGCCATTTTTTTTTTTATTTTTTTTCTTTAGTTTGGGCGTTAGTCAAACTAGCGCCCAAAGTTATTTATTTTTTTTTTATTTTTGAATTTTATTTAATAATTAATTAATTTATGAATTTTAACAAAAAATGATTAAAATTATTTGATTAAATTTCTAGAATCGAACCATAGAAAAAATCATATGTCCTGAACTGTATCGAAAGTTCGGAATGAAGATTCAGTTCTAATGGGATGATACGGTATGGTTCGGGGCGAAAATTAGCCATAAAATGTTAATTCAAAATAATGTTAATTCGATCGGTAACTGAATTATATCGGTTGGGTGAATGATTTTACCAATTATCAAATTTCGGTAACCGAATTATTTCGGTTCGGTGAATGGTTAAAGGTTTTGAAGAATTCGGTTATCGGTTAATTCGGTTCAAAAATTTAAAATTAACCGAATTAACTGAAATATTATGTTAAACATATATTATATATATATATTTAATTTTGAATTTTTGAACCGAATTTCTCCGATAACCGAAATTCTTCAAAACTTTTAACATTCACCGAACCGAAATAATCAGGTTACCAAAATTTGATAATTGGTAAAATTATTCACCGAACCGATATAATTCGGTTACCGATCGAATTAACATTTTATAGCTAATCTTCGCCCCGAACCATATCGTATCGTCCCATTAGAATCGAATCTTCATCCTGAATGTTCGGTACAGTTCAGGATATATATTTTTTTTCTATGGTTCGATTCTAGAGATTTAATCGAATAATTTTAATCATTTTTTGTTAAAATTCATAAATTAATTAATTATTAAATAAATAAATTCAAAAATTAAAAAAAATTTAAAAAAAACTAACTTTGGGCGCTAGTTTTACTAGCGCCCAAACCAAAGAAAATAAAAATAAAAAAATAAATGGCTTGCGCTATTGGCAATAGCGTCAAGCGTGAAACTGCTATTTGGAATAGCGGTAACACATAAATAATTAACAATCCCACAAACCACAACACTTTTGCAATAAAATCCCCCAAGTACCACAGTACGTTAAATAACCCCTCAAATATATGCTAAATATATAACACAATAATGAGCACGATTTCCTCTCTCTATAATTGATTTACTTAATCCACGGTCCCCACATGTTAATGAGTGTGATTCTCTCTCTCTATAACTGATTCTTTAATTAATGGTCCCCACATATTTTTGTTTGACCATTTTAATATGCAGTAAAATTATGTTAAACATACAGCAAAATAGTGTTAAGCATACAACAAATCATTCATAAGTGTACAACATACTGCATGGCAGAGCACATGCGTGATTTTCTCTCTCCAGCGCGATTTTCTCGCGATTTTCTCTCTCCCCACGTGATTTTCTCTCCCCTAATAACTGATTACATATTTGGATGGTCCCCCACATGTTTGTTTTGACAATTATACCCTTATTTTGCCTTAATTAAATGTTTAATGTAATTTTAACTCCTATTTATCTTAGCCATTGATATAGATAAGAGAGGGTTGAGATGAGTCCACATTGTCTCACTATAATATGTGGTCTCATTGTATCCTCCCCTATATATATATATATATATATATATATATATATATATATATATATATAGGGAGGAGATCATGTGAGACCATAACTATAGGTAAGAAATAAGACCACATCCACACCATCAACAAAATAAATAGAAGGCTAGGATTTAATGAGATTTTGTAGTATTAAAAAAATGGGGGGAGGGGACCGGTCAGGGGTACAATTGGAACATCATGTTTAGCCAAAATAACCGTTTCCTTAAAATCAGGGGAATGAGATCTTTCCAGCAACACGTCCATAATCACTATCTTCTTCCTCAAGCCATAACCACGTAAAATAGGACCTGCAAAAATAGAGAGAAAATTTCACATTCATACCAGCAAAAAACATCAAAATTGAAATCGAGCATCGAATCACAAATCATCAAAACAACCGAAGCACCAGAAATTGCCATATACATCATCGAAATCGAGATTGCGATGTCATAAAGTCAGGATTCCCACTCCACGACTCATTCGAATCAAGGTAATAATTTAACACCAATTCATGCGTAAAATATGTGGTTCGAATGCATGTAGTGTTGAATAATCAAAAAATTTACGAGCGCAGAAACCCAGAAAGGATGTGTAATTATAACAAATATTGTGTATGTTTACTATAAGTTTTTTGTACATAAAGCATTCTAATTATGTATAACATAATCTCACATAACAATAAGCAAATTTTTTACTAATATGCTAATTTAGAATAATGATATTGCATGTATAATATTTTTTATGTGTATAGTTATAACAAAATATTGGAACATATGAGGATTTGTATATGAAATCATATACTTAGTTCGTATTAATGATATGTGTATATAGTGTTCCGAATTTGTGTATTTAGTATGTAAAATATGTATCACATATAATGTATTCTGCAATACATTTTTGCCTAATTACAATGCATGTATTGTATGCTTAGAGTAGTAATTATGTACACAATGTGCATTTAATATGTGAACTTATAAGACAAATATTGGAGAGTAAATTTTGCACCATACATTGATTTTCTGTATATATAGTATTCTATATTTGTATGTTTAGAGTAGTCATTATGTACATAATGTGCATTTAAAATGTGTACTTAAAAGACAAATACTGCAGAATACGATTTTACACCATACATTGAAGGTCTGTATAAATAGTATTCAATATTTGTATATTTAAGCTTGTGTTTTTACCAGAGCAAGCTCCAGATTACACGGTTTATGTTGGTTAAAGGCTCGAAATCTCACCAGGATCGACTAAATATTGGATCCCAGAAGTAGACCAAGAAAAAATTCCTCGCGCCGACATGTATTTCCGTACTTTGGAGGATAAAATACAATTTTACAAGGATTATGGTACATGCAGTGGCTTTGACGTTAGTAGGGATGGCAATGGGGCGGGTCAAAACCCGCCCCCGCATTAAACCCGCCCCGATGGGGCGGGTCTAGACCCGGACAAATGGGTCCCGGGGCGGGTCCCGGGTCTAAGGTTACAAAACCCGCCCGAGTCCGGGGCGGGTCCCGGGTCCTATAGAACCCGCCCCGGACCCGCCCCGCATGTTAATTTTTATTAAATTTTTAAATATATATTAAAATATTTTTGCATTATTTACTTTAAAATTTGAGTATTATATGTTTAAAAATATTAGTTGAGTACTAATATAATATTATTTACTTTTAAAGTTTAATTTACTAATATAATATCTTGTAATATTCTACTTTGAATATTTATTTTAAGTATTAGTTGAGTATTATGTAGGATAATAGTATTTATTTTTTAAAATAAATCTTAATAGTAGTCAATTCTAAAAAAATAGTTATAATAAGTTGCATAATTATATTTATTTATTTTTTAACCTATTGGCATTTGATTACTTTTGAAAAATTGGCCATAAATAGAAAAATATAAATTATTATAAATTAAAAATATATTTGGCGGGTCTAACGGGTCCAGACCCGCCCGACGGGTTTTGAGGCGGGGCGGGTCTTGAGGCGGGGCGGGCGGGTCCGGGTCTTACTTCTCCTTGGCGGGGCGGGTCCCGGTTTGGCCAAACCCGCCCCAAACCCGCCTGCCATCCCTAGACGTTAGGAGGAGCACTACAAAAAAATCAAGAACGACGAAATTCGTGTGCAATACGTGGTTTGCAATAGAGAGGGCTACAAGAACTCTAAAAAAATCCACACTTGCTGAAGCTTCTGAGCATGACAAAAGTATCACAAAGCAGGGGGCACGCAAGAGAGTCTCAAACCGAGTTAGGTGCAACACACATTGTATTTTTAAATATATACAATTTTTTTATGTAATATATACAACATTAGCAAACTAAATATACATTATCAGATGCTAAAATATACATATACAATACACTATGACAATTTATGTGTGTTGTACATAATCCTATGCATAAACATACAATATCTGCAACCTGTTTATACATTATATGTATTTAACTATACATCGTTTTTATATGACAACATCTGGATCAATACATGGCACAAATGTTTAAATATACATAATCTTATGCATAATTATACAAATTTCTATAACTATGTATACAATTTTATTGACTACGTATACAGATTACATTTAATATACATTGTATGGATTTTATACATAATCTTTTGCGTAATTGTACAAAATTTAATAACTACATATACAAAATATATGGCCTACTTAACTATACATAATTTTATGCGTAAGTATACAAAATGTTGTGACTACATATACAATATTAGTGTTATATGACAACATTCGGACCAAGTGTGCATAAAAATGCAAAGTTATATTGATTAAAAAGAAAACAACCCATGTCGTGTTCCATTTATATCTAGAATTCAACGAAACTTCTAAGTCATATACAAAAACTCCTACGAATTAAAGTATAAATGATTCCAAAAAAAACACCAAACATAATAAACTAATTATACAAAAAGATGAGCATAAATATACATAGTAAATTGTCTATTAAAACAGCACCACAATATTTTTTCCCCTTCCAAAACTTTATGGCTTCTTCCATACACCTGTCCTTTTGCTCATTGCTGTAGTGGATGATTATTTCTGGCAAACTTCCAAACCCCATATCCACAATAGCATCTGTTTGTGTAGGGGAAAGATCAGCCAACGCGTTTAACAACACCCTGGGATTCGACCTAGTGAATAATGTCGGATATGAATCCTTCGCCTTCTTCCCCCGCCCGTCTTCAGCCCCACTCTCCGCAAGCCTTTTCCCCTTGTTTTTGGCCATTTAGTTGATAAAACAAACATAAAAAAATAGAGAACCAATTATTATACAAAAAAATACAATATGCACAATGTCTCTACTAAGTATACAATAAAATACAACTAACTATATATTTGCACAAAACTAAATATACATTACCATATAGCTCAATATACATTATTGCATAGCATATATATATATATATATACATTATTACACAACTAAACATACATTATTATACACCTAAGTATACATTACCATACACTGATTATGCATACATATGTACACTAAGTTTACACACATATAGCTAAATATACATTATCACAAAACTAACTGTACATTATCCTATAGCTAAATATACATTATTCCATAACATAGATACATGCTCCCACAACTAAAATATACAGTGTTCTATAACTAAATATGCATTATTACATAACTAAACATACATTATTATATACCTAAATATACATTATTATATACCTAAATATACATTAATTAATACATAAAAATACATTATCACAAAGCTACATATACAATATTACATAACTAAATATACATTATTACACAACTAATAATACAATGTACAAGATGAGAAATCGAACATGAGAAATCGAAACTGAGAAATATAAACTACGAACACACAACATATGAACAAAAACAAGAAAAAACACCCTTCATCAAACCTATCAGCAAGAAAGAAAAACACTATATATGTGTATACTCTAAAATCGTACATAATGAAAACACTAAAATCGAACATAAAACACTAAAGTAGAACCCTATCTTAAAGCATGAAATTACTTTGCTACCCTTACATTAAACGCCCATGCCTAAAATGGAGAGTAAAATCTGGACCATTGATTATTAAATCAAATGATCTATATATGGTCTTATGTTCTTACCTAAAGGGCTTGGTATCATTTGATCATATCCATATAGGACCCTCCTATTATATGAGTACATAGGACCAAATCTAAGCCACAAATCTATTAATTTCAATGGTTGTGATTAAATCTGATTAATGTTGATTAAATATGTGATAAAGTCAAAATAAGGGCAAATCAGTCCACATAAAAATAGGGATGTTGACTAAATCTAGAAAATACCATAAAAATAGGATGAATTACCATCAACTTTGCAATCACAATCCACCAAATTTATTACCCAAAAATCGTCCCAGCTATAATCATCTTCTCCATCGAGTCTGACCAACGAAATTCTACTCCCATCTTGCACATATCGAAATTTTGAGACTTGAAGCAAGAAAAAAATAAAAATAGATGACCACTATGATGAATGCTTCAACACTAATAAATAACAAGGTAACCATTTTTCTCGTCTTTCATTGTTTTTATTCTCCATTTTTACTGAATACAATTAAATTTTGATTCGCATTTTTTTAAAACAATCATTCGATTCATCATTCCATGTTTTTTTTATGTTTACCCAAAAAGTTGCTTATGCATGTTTATAATGTTGCTTATCTATGCCTATGAATATGCTTAAAATTAAGAACGTACTTACAAATATGTGAAACCAATCATGTTATGCAGAAAAATCATTTCTTCATCCCTATTTTTTTCTTTAAATAAACATACATGCTATGATCGGAATGTTGCTTATATATGATTTTATACTTGCTCGCACGTATGCAAAATATTGCTTACGTTTGTTCTGTGTTTTAAATTCTCAAATTAATTGAGCATTGTTTGATAAAAAACAAATATACATAAACTAATATTATATGGTCTCCCCATTCATTCAATCATTTTTTTTCATCGTATCTACATTGTTTGTATTGAATTTTTTTGATTACATCCATATTTGTTCTGACCCAGTAATTTGCTTATATATGGCTATACTTTTACTTATATGTGCATAACTGAATGCTTATGCGTATTCTAAATGTTGCTTAATTATATTTTTTATTGAGACAGTTGTAATTGCAATTGTTCCGCAGCATCAGATTGAAATAACATTGGATTCATCTCCGAATTGGATACCGGAATGTGATGAAAATATGACTCCAGTGTGATACAATGCTTCAACAGATTTGGTCTGACATTCACTGTTGTGTTGTTCTATCAAAAGACAACAAGTTCCAGATTGAAGCCCTATCAAAGATCATAAAAGACCATAAGAAAAAATTGCTGATGGACCAACAAACTAATGCCAGTTCGGTGAACAGGCAATCCTTGATCGAATGATTCGTTGGGGACAAATCACAACTAGGCGTTGTAGTGTTGCCACCAACAGAGGTCAAAAATAAGGGAAACGACAATCGAGTCAAGAGCCGACTTCAGAGTCAGAAAGAGAAAGCAATCAAGGTCGGGTAAAAATTGAAGAGACGTTGTGGGATATATGGAGAAATAGGTTCGCACAATAGAAGAACATGAGACAAGTATATTTTTTTTTCTTGACTCCTTTTTGTTCGAGCTTCAAACAATCTTTACTCTTGTTGACATTATTTTTGAAGTGCATGTTTGATACTGGGTATTAAAGCATTTGATACTGCTTATTTATGCATATTTAACCGCTTAATATTTATGTCTATTTTATACTTTCTAAATATTTGTTTGATACAATCCTAAAAATTGTTCCTAAAAAATGAAAAAAGCATGTGCCCGATAAAATGTTGTGACTGCCAGTTTATTTTTTCAACACCGCTTAGTCACATATTACAAATAGCATATACGTTGTTGTTATAATGCTTTTTACTACTCTGTACTTTGCTTATTTGGTAATGCTATAATGCTTTTCGAGCAAAGAAAAAAAAATGAACATAATTGCTATTGCTAATTGTATAAAAAACCATGAAGACAACTGCTTACAATGCAATTGACTTCTGCTCACAAAACGTTTAAATCCTGCTTACAAATAATTTGACTACTGCTAAACATTATAAAATGCCATGAAAGATAATTGCTTGCAATGACAATTGAGTTCTGCTTACAAAGCATTCGAATACTGGTTACAAAACATTTGAATACTGCTAGAAAAAAAATATAACATATTGCTTATAGTGAAGTTGAATTCTTCTTATAGACTAGTTGAAATTTGCTTACATAAGCAAATGATTTCTGCTTTACAGAAATCTAACCGCCATGAACTAACAAAACAACAATAGTCAGAAAATATTAAATATCAACTACAGGTGTACGTAATCTGTTGGATATTATGGCCCATTTGTGTGTGGCCCAATTCCAATGATTAAAGGCCCAAGAAATTTGCAGCCCAAGACTAAAGCCACCAGCCCAAATCCATTAACCCATTTGCTGACTCGGGTACTAGAGTCGGACCGCGGGATCCGGAGTTATCATCCGCGGATCCTTCTGGCTTGATCTGGACCGTTGATCTCGATTGGATCTGAGCCGTTGACTCCTTGTCTATTTAAGGGTACCATGCTGAAACCCTAATTCATTATCTTGTCTTCTGTTTCTCTCTCATCTCTCCAGCTCTCTCTCGAACCCTCTCTGCTTCGTGCGATTCTCTCTCTCTCTAAAAACTCCAGTCCCTGGCTGGATTTCTTTGGGGTTTTCTGTGTGTGAGAGGTGAGATCTTTGTACTTACTGTCTTGTTCACCAACTCTGTGTACGAGATCCTTTTTCTGAGTGGATTAGGGTTTTGGGTGGTCCGATTTCTACCTAGGGTTTCTGGGGTTTCTTGGTGAAAGGCTGAGAGGCTTGGTCTTGTGGCAAGGCTTTCTTGCGCTTCTTCCTCGTGGGTACTCTGGCCGATTCTTTGTGACACGTTGCTAGGGTTTTACAGTCCCCGAGCCGAATAATCTCAATATTCGGATCAGGGTTTTATCCCTCTTTTGATTATTTTATTCTTTTATAACTTGCGATTTTGGTTGTTGTATTCTTTGATTCGGTTTTCATTTTTCGAGTTACTTTGAGTCTAGAGTACAAATCAGATAATAGGCGATCGAGTCAGATTTGTATTTTTGGTACTTAGTGTATCAATCTTTAGAGGCAGATAGATACCCAAAGCAGTGGTATCAGAGCACCTATCTGCCTCGTGGTGGGTTGGTGCTTCTGGTTCTTGCTGAATCTTGGTGATTCTTGGCTCCTGGTGATCTCTGTGATTGGTTTGATACCCAGGACTTGCTCCTGGTTGTAAGCTCATCTCTTCTCCCTTTCTCTCTCCTTTATTTTTCAGCCAGTAGTAGTTTTAGGGAAACCCTAAGCTTCAAGCCTCTTGACCCTGTGCCACGAGCGCAGTGGAATCCTGAGGTGCGAGGGGGATCCACCCTAGGGATTTATTATTTTTTACTAGACTCTGTGTGGTCCTTTTTACTTTTCGCTTTCTTTTGGACTCGTGTGGTCCCTTGTTGATCTCTGTTGGACTCGTGTGGTCTGTATTGCATCTTTCATTCATTTTGTTGTTGCATTTACTTGGACTCGTGTGGTCCACCTACATTGCTCTCACGATTTAACATTTCCTTGTGTTTTCTTGGTGTACTTTTGTGTACTCTGTGAATTACCCGTGTCTTATCTCGTGTGATATATATTTTTGATTATATCTGTGATAATGAATGGTGTGTTTCAAGTTATCACTTGGAACCCTTCAATGGAAAAACCGATTTTTCTATTTGGCAACAAAAGATGAAGGGCATTCCGATTCAACAAAAATGTTTTAAAGTGTTGAACAAAAATATCGATAAAGATATCACTTTGAGATTAAAGTGAACTTGATGAGTTTGCTTATTCATCCATTATCCTAAATCTTTCGATTCGTGTTAAGAAAAGTTGGCAAGTTGTCAAGTGCCAAGGAATTGTGGAACAAGTTGGAAGAACTCTTTATCAAAACCTCATTACCTTCCAAAACTGTTCTTACTTGAAAAGTTTTTTAGATTTAAACTTGACTTGACAAAGGATATGGATGAAAATCTTGATGTTTTTACAAAATCGATTCAAGATATAAAGTCGATTGGTGATAAAAACATTGATGATTATACCCTATTGTGTTGCTAAATGCCATTCCCGATTCTTATGTTGATGTGAAATCGCCATTAAGTATGGCGAGACTCTATTACCTTGACATCGTGATTAATGGCCTTAAGAGTAAGGAATTAGATCCGAAAATATCAAGGGGAATGAACAGGGGTCGGGAAGGTTATGCATGTCGGGGTAGACCCCGAACAGGAAAAATGGGAATAACACTAACAATAAATCGGAAGAAAGAGAAGCAAAAGAGGTAGGTCTAATTCTGACCTAGGAATAGAGAAAATGCTATAATTGTGGTGAGCATGGTCATTACATCAAAGAGTGCAATAAACCCAGGAACAACCAGAACAATAACCAAAACAATAACCAGAACAATAAAAACCAAACCAATGACTCTGTGAACTTGACTACTTCTAATGATCATATGGGTGATGTGTTTATGGTGCATGAGCCGCCCTGGTTCTCGTGAATTCCCCGTGCCTTCAAATGCTTTGGTGATTATGAATGGCTAATTGACTCGCATGCACATTCCATATGACACCTTTTAAACATCCTGCTTAACACTTATGCTTCAAAGGCAAAATGGATCTGTTTCCATGGCTAATGATAAAAAGTGTCAAGTGATTGGTGTTGGTACTGTGTGTTTGAAACTTGATATTGGTTATGTTTTGACACTCAATGATGTAAGACATGTTCCTGATTTATCCAATAATTTGATATCATGTGCTATGCTTGAACATGATGGCTATGAGGGAAGATGGGGGAAGGGTGTTATGAAACTCATGAGGGGTTCTATGATTATTGCAAAAGCTGAAAAGAACAGAAATCTTTATGTCTTACATGCTAAACATGATTCTTATGTGCCAAATTCTGTGAATGTTGTTGCTAATCCTGTGTCAAATGATTTGACTGATTTGTGGCATAAAAGACTTGGTCACATTAGCTCTAAAGGTCTTGACATTCTTCAGAATAAGGGTTGTTTTGGTAAAAACAAACTTGATGCTTTGTCTTTCTGTGAATCATGTGTGTATGGTAAACATCAAAGAGTCAAGTTCCCCTCTCCAACTAATCCTAAACAATCAGCTAGTATTGATTTGCTTGAATACTTGCATGCTGATGTTTGGGGTCCCTCTTCTGTGCCCACTCATGGAGGAAATAGATATTTCCTGTCCATAATTGATGATTATTCCAGGAAAGTTTGGGTGTTTTTAATGAAGAACAAATCTGATGTTTTTGATAAGTTTAAAACTTGGAAAACTCTTATTGAAAACCAAACTGGCAAAAGGATTAAAGTTTTAAGAACTGACAATGGCCTGGAATTTTGTAATCAATTAATGGACAATCTATGTGATGAATTTGGTATAAAAAGGCACAAGTCTGTGCCCTATTCACCTAAGCAAAATGGTGTTGCTGAAAGGATGAATAGAACACTTTTAGAAAGAGTGAGGAGCATGCTTGCTACCTCTGGACTTTGTAAAAGGTTTTGGGAGAAAGTGTTGTTAAATAAACTACCTATTTAATCAATAGGTCCCCTCAGTCCCCTTGGAAGGGAAATACCTCAAGAGGTGTGGACTGGGAAAGCGATTGATTTCTCTAATTTGAAAATCTTTGGGTGTTCTCGCATTTGTACATCAAAAGAATGACAAATTAGATCCAAGGTCTATAAAATGTGTTTTTCTTGGCTACCCTGAAGGGGTTAAAGGCTATAGACTTTGGAATAGAGGAGAACCCGGTTTTAAAACAATAATTAGTAGGGATGTGTTATTCAATGAACTCGAATTCCCTTGTTTTGTGCATCCTTCTCCTCAAACTGTTTCTGAAAATGATAATACTCCAAATGAGGTGGAGCTATCTAATGTGTCCCCTAATATTCATTTCGCCGATTCTCATATCAATGATGCTTTGCTGTCAATTTGAATGATAATAATGTGCATATTGAAGATGATACTCAGCATGATAATGTGCATGACATGCATAATGAATTTCCTGATGTTAACACTGAAAATGAACATGTTGCTGATAATCATGATGAATTGAATGATTATGTGTTAACTAGGGATAGAACTAGGAGGCATGTTAGAGTCCCAAACAAATTTGCTGATTTTCACATGACATTTTATGTGTTTTCTGTGTTTGAATCTATTGATGGTTCTGAGCCTAAAACCTTCTCTGAAGCTATGAACTCTGCTGAATCCACTAAATGGCTAAGTGCTATGCATGAAGAAATGACTTCTTTGCATGTTAATAACACATGGATTCTTGTTCCTAAACCCCCTAACTGTTCTATAGTTGACTGTAAATGGCTTTACAAGATTAAACAAGAATCTGAAGGTGTTAGGTTTAAAGCTAAATTAGTTGCAAAATGTTTAACTCAGAAGGAAGGGATTGATTACACAGAAATTTTTGCACTGTTGTTAAATTTGTCTTGTGAGAATTATGCTTGCTCTTGTTGCTCAATTTGATCGGGAATTGAAACAGGTTGGATGTTAAAACTGCTTTCCTTCATGGTGACTTGGATGAAAAAATTTTTATGAAACAACCTGAGGATTTTGAGGACAAATCCAAGCCTACCTATGTCTGTTTACTCCAAAAATCTTTGTATGGTCTGAAACAGTCTCCAAGACAATGGAATAAAAAGTTTGATCAATGTATGCTTGAGTTAAAGTTTTGTAGAAGCCAATTTGATCATTGTCTTTACTTTAAACTTGATCATCAGTAAACTGTGGTTCTTTCTTTGTATGTTGATGATATGTTACTTTTGGACCTTGCATTAAATCCACTGATCATGTTAGAAATTGTCTAAGTGCTAAATTTGACATGAAATACTTGGGTGATGCTAAAAAGATTTTGGGAATGAACATTGATAGGGACAGTCTAAATCATCATTTATTTGCATCAGTCCTCTTATATAGAAAAGATCCTACAAAAATTTTCTATGTCTAATGCCAAATCTGTGAATGTGCCTCTTGCCTCTCATTTTCTGTTAAGTAAGGAACAGTCTCCTAAGACTGAACCTGAAATATTTGCTATGCAAAACATTCCTTATGCTAATGCTATTGGATCGTGATGTACTTAATGGTGAGCACTAGGCCGATATAGCCTATCTTGTTTCTTGTTTGAGTAGATACATGTCCAATCCTGGTATGGTGCATTGGAATGTGTTAAATGGTTATTAAGATATCCGAGGCATTCTTCCGATTATAGCTTGTGTTTTTCAAAAAGGGAATGTTGGTATAATTTTGAAAGGATATGTTGATTCTAATTATGCTAATGATAAAAAGACAACAGAAAATCAACAACTTCTTATGTTTTTACACTTTGTGGCTCATGTATTAGTTGGAAATCCCAACCGCAACATATTGTGGCCCCGCTTACAACTACAGCGAGTCGAATATGTTGTCACATTCGTGGCTTTAAAAGAAGCTTTGTGGCTTAAAGGTCTTGTTTCGAAATTGATTTTCTAAAACAAAAAGTTGTTGTATTTTTCGACTCTCAACTGCGGTATTCAACTTTGCAAAAACCAGCTTTTTCATGATAGAACCAAACACATTGATGTTCGTTTTCATTTCATAAGAGATATTGTTTCAAAAGGTTTGGTTAATCTTGAAAAAGTGGCATCCGAGTTTAATCCCGGTGATATGGGTACTAAGTGTCTACCCTTATCAAAGTTCAAAACTTGTTTGAAAATCCTAAATTTTGACACTTTGGTGATTAGTTACCCGGTTACTTACTCCTTTATGTTGGATTTAAACGATTCTTGTGTGTTTTTATTTATAATCCAAAACGCTGAATTGATATTTGCTTAGTGCTTATGTTAATTCAATGGGGAACTTGACTTCTTTGTGTGCTTGTTGAGATCCTTTCTTAGTTCTGATTAGCTTTAGCTTTAGTTGCTTTGTGACTTAAGTCCTTCTTGGCTTAAGTCTTGGGAAGGCAATCGGCGATGATGATGACGGTAATTTCTTTTGTCTAAGTGAATCACAATGTGCCAAGGTGGAGATTGTTGGATATTATGGCCCGTTTGTGTGTGGCCCAATTCCAATGATTAAAGGCCCAAGAAATTTGCAGCCCAAGACTAAAGCCACCAGCCCCAAACCCATTAACCCATTTGTCGACTAAGCATCGAGTCGGACCGCGCGGGATCCGGAGTTATCATCCGCGGATCCTTCTCGCTTGATCGGACCGTTGATCTCGATTGGATCTCGAGCGTTGACTCCTTGTCTATTTAAGGGTACCATCTTTGAAACCCTAATTCATTATCTTGTCTTGATTTCTCTCTCATCTCTCACTCTCTCTCGAACCCTCTCTGCGTGCGATTCTCTCTCTCTCTAAAAACTCCGGTCCCTGGCTGGATTTTCTTTGGGGTTTTGTGTGTGAGAGGTGAGATCTTTGTACATCTTGTCTTGTTCACCAACTCGTACGAGATCCTTTTCCGAGTGGATTAGGGTTTTGGGTGGTCCGATTTCTACCTAGGGTTTCGGGGTTTCTTGGTGAAAGGCCGAGAGGTTTGGTCTTGTGGCAAGGCTTTCTTGTGGCTTCTTCCTCGTGGTACTGGCTGATTCTTTGTGACACATTTGCTAGGGTTTACGGTCCCCTGAGCCGAATAATCTCAATATTCGGATCTAGGGTTTTATCCCTCTTTACGCTTGTTTTATTCTTTTATAACTGCGATTTGATTGTTGTATTCTTTGATTGGTTTTCATTTTTGAGTTACTTTGAGTCTAGAGTACAAATCAGATAATAGGCGATCGAGTCAGATTTGTATTTTTGGTACTTAGTGTATCAATCTTTAGAGTGAGATAGATACCCAACATAATCATCGAGGTGCGGCCTTCCTCTTTCTTGCTCTCTTTTTCCATTTCCAAATGTAAAAACTAAAAAAAAAGTGGACACTAGTCATTTAATTGAAGCATTTATTAACAGACAACATTTATAAAGCATAACCCAAAATAAATATAAGCATACTATATGAAATGCGTAAGCATGATATATAATGCGAATAAGCGTAATTGTCAACACCAATAAGCAGTTGAAAACATCAATAGGCAAACCCCCAGACTTAGAAAAAAAAAGTGGCAAATACCAATTACCTCCTGTATGAAAGCATTATATAAAACATGCATAAGCATAATATACAACATAAATAAGCAAAGTTATCAACAACAATATGCATTTTAAACTCCCATTAAAGCAATCTCCCAAACTTCGTTTTTTTCAAATAAAAAAGACAGTAGTTCATTTACTGATCAACTATTATTGTGATTTTCATCAAGATTACTGGGTTCAGTTTAGATCCATATGGATACACGCCAATTAGATACATATGGTAATTAAGTTGAAACCCCTTTATGCTTTTGCTAATTTTCTCATTCTCTTTGCCCTAACGTTTTGGACGAATACAATTCCTATCAACAAAGACTGCTTCAAGGGAAAACAACAGCTAATTAAGCACCAAGACATATAATTAAGTGGTAATGACTGGTGATTGATGAAATTGAAAAAATAAAAAATAAATATTAATTACCTGGAATCTACACATATAGAATCCGTCACCAAGCAGGTCTCCATAACCCTGAACGGTTTTGACGGAAGGCGGAGCGTCGGTGTCGCCATAGCCACGGAGGTCGGGGGCGATAGTGCGGTAGCCCTTGGCGGACAGGTGAAGCATCCGGTGGCGCCACGAGTACGAGCTCGAAAAGCCGTGGAGGAAGAGACGGCCTTTTCTCACGGTAGTAGGATGAATTTGGGGATGGTTTGCGGAGATAACACTGGGAGGGAAAGATATGCAAGATTTTAGATAAACATGTCCCCCTTAACCGTTCCTAATTTCTAGCCCACTACCAAAAATAACTTTCCTCCCAAAAATTAATATTAATTAAAATTACCAAAAAGTCCTTATTTTTATAAAGTTATCTATTAAAAATAGTAAAATTTGTTTAATCTCAACCGTTTAAATCTTAAATCAATGCCTCGATTTGGTCTCATGTACTCACCTAAGATATGTGGACTCACGGATCCAAACCTATATATATATATATATATATATATATATATATATAAGCATAGGATCAAATGTGGCGGGGGCTTCTTGTAAGACAATGTGGACTAATCCCATCCATTAATTTATCAAATCCTATGGTTCAATTTTTTTTTATTTTTATTATTCGCCCATTAAGGGCAAACTTGTCTTTTATATTGATCAATTTTTCAGTTTTTTTTTTGGTAATTGATCATCTCAAGCGATTTTCAAGGAATTTTATTTATGATTTTGTTCTCGCTTTCATTAATCTGCATTCTCCTCCATTTTTCAAACCTCTCAATTGTTATTCTCACCCCTTTTATCTCTAATGTACCTCTTTCTTTCTCGGGGATGTTCTTTTGTAATTGAAAATGAATTTTTAAAGGTATGTTCTATGTCATTTTTAGTGTTGTAACGCCCCAAATTAAATAAACCAAACTAGTCACAAAATCCCAATTATTAGGTACAACTCTGATTTACACCAAATTAGACTCCACAAGAATAATTACCCAAAACTAATATAACTGTAATATATAACTTGTCAAATCTAAGTCAATCAAAAAGTCCACAAACCCGGAGATACATAAACTAGGTTTATTACATATAATACAACGAAAGTCTTAACCTACAAAATAAAATAAAGACAAATTATATATAATAAGATGACAACAATCCGCTAAGCAAAATACTTAAATGAAGTCCCAAAACTAGTTCAATCCAGAGTCTCAACATATTACTATTCTCTTGCATAGGTGGTTTGGTGTTAGGCTCACCAATCTCTGAAAAATTTAGAAAAACGTGGGGTTAGCTAAACGAGCCCAGTGGGTAGGGGATGAGAATGCATAGTAGTTAAGAAAATGATAAATATAATCTTTTTTTTTTAAAAATAAAATACCAAGCCAAGCACTTGGTGTGCAAAATAGTTTTCATGCATATAAAATAAATATAAAATAATCCAACATTAAAGTTACTTACCAACTTATAAAATAATTATGAGTAAACAATTTTTATGATTATCACGGTCATGCAGATATAACACAAGTTCAAATGCGGGAAAATAGTTTCGATAATTGAAGATGATTTTTAAACGAACAAGGTTATATATATCCCATTTTAAAATCCAACAAATACGCTAAAACAAACATAGTTCTATGCCCCATTTTAAAAACCAACGGGATACACAAAATAAATGCAGGGTCGATGTTGATCAAACACCGAACCCTATTGCGTTCTCCAACGCACCAGGCCGAAGCCTCATATTCACTTTATTCCACCTGAGTGGCTCGACAACTCTTTAGCTGTGGGTTTATACCCAGAGTTCGTCATATTCTGGAATATACCAATACTACGACCCACGTTTTGTTGTCGTCTCCGGTTCGACCAAAAAAATGGGAATCGACCCATGTTCAGAGACGACCTATTCGATTGTTTGCCCAAACCACACACGCCAAATAGGAAACGAGATTCACAGTGGGAACAATAAATGGTAAATAAATATTTATTATGCTAACGAGAAATTTTTATACAAAAGATTCAAATTGCACATGTGGTGCAAAACAATTTTACCCCAAAGTTTTGGTTTTTATAAAACTAACCAAAATAATTCTTTAACACTCCTTGAACATCCATATGAGCAGTCCCAGTTAAATTATCAAAATTTCCACAATGTAAAAAATATATTTTTGGTTTTAGAAAATTAACCCCTGGAATTTATATTTTCATAAAATTACCGAGAAATAAATTTTTAACATCTACAAACTCCACTCCAAATGCTTTAAAAGTATAAAAATCTGACACAAGACTTATAATATGCAAAAACAGGCCCTCGGGTCTTTTGAAAATTACCAAATGACTTCACGGTTTCAGAAAATTACATTTTACTCCTTAAACTCTTTATTTTCACATATCTACCTCAAGAATGACTCTTTAAAATTTATAATTACCACTAGAATATTAAAAAGTAATCTGGACAACCCCTCAATAGTTTTAAAATTTCAGATTAATATAACAATTTTCGAAAATTTACAAATTGACCCCAAGAATTTCTATTTTTGTGAAATTAATCAGAAATGAACTTTTAAAACCTACAAAATCCACTCCAACTTCCTTAAAGGTATAAAATAAATCCAGATCATTTTCAAATTCATAAAAATGGGGAGGAAAATTTCTGAAAATTGCAATTTGGCCCCAAAATTCTTGATTTTTACAAAATTCACTTCCAAAGTTTTGATAAATTAAAAATTAACCTCTACTATTCAAAGTAATCGACAAAGATCCACAAGTTAACCTCTTTAAAGTTTTAAAAATAACCCTATAATTTTAGTAACTATAAAATTAGTCTCCAAACTTAATAAAATTTCAATTAAATTACCAACTATAAATAATCTAACAATCAATTTGTCAAACCATCACAATTAGCACGTAATTACACATATAAATGCATAATAAATCAACAAATTTCATGATTTAATGATAATTTTAAGAAACCCATTTGAAAAAAAGATAGAATAAATTTTTGCCCACCTTTACTAGATTCTAATTTCTCCAACATATGCTCAAATTAAATTTCCAAGATCTCCTACAATAAAATCCAGCAATTAATATCAAGTTTAAACCACAAAATTAGTTTGTATGTATAATCAAAACTTACTTAAATACGATCAACTTACCAAACTAGGTTTTACACTTGATGGGTATGCTAAATTCACAATTGCATGTAAGATCAACTAAGGTTTTGATCAGCAAATCCTTCCTCCAAGTTCGCGGTTCTCTTGGATTGTTGCCCTCAATTGTAGCTTAATCTACTAGGTGACTAGGTGATTTATTTTGGTTGAGTTGGTAAGTAAAATGGCAAGAGAATTTGAAAAGAGAAAAAAAAATAATTGTTCTTTGTTACCAAATAACTACCGAGACCCACAAGAAGAAGTGAAACTTTTGTTCAATTTTTAGAAATGATCAAATGGAAAGTGATGCCTCCACCCACTTATTTATAGATAAAATGGTGGATTTAAGCCTGACGTCTAATTAGATTTAGTGAAGCACTTTGGACTCCAAAGATTGGGTCGAAAACTTAGAGCAATTGGATAAGACTAAGCTTAATTCTTGGTTTTGTGATAAGAGAATTGTTGGGCTAAAATTAAGTTGACATGGCTAAAAAAAATGTTAAAAAAACTAGATTATTTGGGCTGCAAAATTGAAAGTTAAAATGGACTAAAAACATTCTAAGTTAGTTAGCATAAAGAACTTGAACTCCACAGGCTTCACATTTACTTGCATAATAAAATAAGTTTTGGGCCGTTTTCTTTTATATATATATATTGTTTATATAGGCCTCAATTCATTCAATAAGGTGTTAAAAATTAAACTAGTTTATCAAGGAAATATTTAGAAAATTAATTCTACAAAAAAATGGACAAAGTTTAAATGCTTGGGCTTGTACAATATTTTAAACTTATAAAATAGAAATTAAAATGAGTTTAACGTAATGTCTAAGATAGGCTTGAAAAAATACGAGTTTATTTAAAATATAAAAAGTGAACCTAAAAACAATTGATGAAACAATTTATATCGAGTGGTATAGAACAAGAGGAGAAGGTTCAAAGGAAAGGGTTGATCAGTAGGTGACATAACCTAAGTAAAACCATTAATAACCACTTCTTACTCCCTCAATTCTAATACTTCTAAAATTAATCAAGTTTAATCAAAATCAACTAATATCATCCATATGCTTAATTACAAGTTCTAAATTCCAAAAACCATAGCTCAAGCACTAAACTAATTTAAATCCCACTAAAATTTACCAAGCTATATTAAATCAAAGTACTTATATCAATTATTAAAACAACTAAAAATTATATACCAACACTAAAATTGAATAAATATAGATACTTAACACTCAAATATTGATTAAACCTCTATTTACATAATTATCCGAATATGGGGTCTCACAAGTGTAGTTTGTTCTTGAACGGTGATGTAATTTTAACTGTGTTAATGCTATAATTTGAAGGTTTGTATATAGTTCAATCATGAAATTTATCTGTTTAATACTAATGCACATTTAATAACATTTTGGTTGCATATTTATTATTATATTGATGCAAATTATGTTGTTTTTCACAACTGTGATTTTTTTGGTGCATAGTTAATGATGAAATAGTGCACAAATAATAATAATTTGACACATAGTTAGTACCATGTTGATGTATATATGCTTTCCACAATGCATTTTTTATATGCAAGTGTAATAACTGTTGTAGTGCATATTTAGTAATTATTTGGTGCATAATTAATACTGGCTGGATGCATTTTTTCGATCTCCGGATGGCCTTGTAGAACATATTTGAAATATAATCTTTGATTTGTTATAACTAATTGTACATCATTTCATTACTATCCGTGCACCAAAAACACAACATACGTGCACCATTATCCTGTATAAAAAATGCACAAATTTACAGACAAACTTTGGTGCATAGTTAGTGATGAAATAGTGCACAGTTAATAACAATTTGACACATAGTTAGTTGCATGTTGAATAATATAATTGTACACAACAATTCACGATTAAAACTTATAGATTGTAATGTACTAAGTTTTTGAAAAGTATAAAACTAAATCTAATTAAAAAGGAAAGACGATTTTGGTGTGATTCGGTGATTTCTATTATGAAAACGTGGTATTCATCACTCCCTTGATTGTAGGGGTGATTATGGCAGAGGTTGTTACACCATTTTGCTAGTTACTACTATGCCATTTTTACCTATGTAATTTTAATAGGCATCTGGACCATTGAATAAAAGGAGTGGATGTATAGGATCAATCCACACTGGCTTACAATAAGATACTGCAATACGAGATCCCATTCCTATATAGGCATAAGATCTATCCTATCCCTATATATATATATATATATATATATATATATATAGAGAGAGAGAGAGAGAGAGAGAGAGGTCTCAAAATAGTAACTTAAAAATTTCCCTTATATTTTCAGTTATTATAAAAAATAATGATATTTTGTACAATAAATAAATATTGATCGGTTTTAAAAGGGCACATATAATAGTCAATCTTGCCCCATAATTACCCTTTAATTTATTTTATTTTTATTTTATGTGCTTTTCTTATATTTCTAATTTAAAATTTCACATATTGCTGATTTTCATAAAATAATATTAATTATTACTTGCCAAAATTATGCATATTTTTCAAAGAATCTGTAAAAATAAATAAATGTTGATCACTTTTAGAATATCATATTTTAATATTCAACATTAAAGGCCCATAATCACTCTTTAATTTATAGAATTTTTGATTTTATGCGTTTTTATACTTTTCTAATTTAAATTATATATTGTTATCTTTAAGGAAATTAAATCGCTTGCCAATTTTCCACACACAAACACACACACACACACACACACACATATATATATATATATATATATATATTTCAATGAATCATATATATAATAACCAAAAATCTATATATCCATACAACACGATTTTCGTTCTAATGTCAGAATGTTTCAAAAACAAAATACATTATTAGTTTTTGAGTTATAATTTTTATTATGTGATCTCATACTTGCATTTTAAATAATATAGTATTGATATATTAAATAGTTGATATCACAATATCTGTGGTTAGATACAAAAATAGGGATATTAAAATACACAAATAGATTTAAAAATGTTTTTAAATTAATTAAAACCGATACAATATTAAACATACGATCATTCAAATATTGAAATGCTTTCTTAATTTAAATTATTTATTACTGCTATACATGAGATTACATTAATTTCTACTCAACAAAAATAACATCAAATTTTTAGGGAATCATTTAGATAATAATTGTAGAATCTAAATATTCTTCCACCAAGATCTTCGTTCTAATATCGGAAGGTATCAAAAAATGCACAGACGTATTTAGTTTGTGTTCTAATATCGGTTCTAAAAAAATACCGAATAAACATTGTAAGCTTTTTGGTTAAATATAAATTAATAATGATAAGTGATTAATAAATATAAAAATTTATACAATGTTAATCATGGTTAAATACAAAAAATATAGAAATTAAAGTACAAAATCTTCAAAATAGTGGTTAATTTAAAACTGATACAACGATAAAAACTCAAATTTTCAAATATTGAAATATGTCACATGAACATAAATTATAAGCATTCAACTGGTATATAAAATTATTTCCAGAAATATTCATTATGGTTGTGCTATATATATGTGCTGACACTGTTCATATTCATTCTTACATAATTCACTTTTATATTGGAAATCATCTTATAAGCAATTAACTTTAAGAAAAGTAATTAAAATTGCCTGCATGTTGACCCTAATCATAGACTTGAACACTAAAAATACAATGCGTTGTGAAACTCCATCTTGTGCGGCTTTATGAGTGCCACCTTATAACGACAAAATACAAATTCACTATGCACGGGTCAAAAACTAGTGCTACTAAAATCATGAAAATTCATTGTATTGTTTTTTTTATACATCTAACAAATTCCACTAAAATCTATAAAAATCTATACAATTCCATAGTATAAAATTTCATTACAATCTAATGTAATCAGTAATGAATCCATGGAATTCCCTAAAAATTCATGAAATTTCATTAATTTAAAAATCTTCACATTTATGTTGAGACACCCTCCTTAAATTAGAGTCTTTAGGAAATAGTATTCAATCTAAACAATAAATGTGGAAGAAAAAATAAAAATATTGGAAATAGTTTCTCATAATCTTACACTCCATCTATCCTAAATATGTAATTTAGTTTGACTTTTCACACAAATTAAGAAAAATATTGAAAACTACAAATATGCTAAATATTTACTTGATTTGCCCTTATTTAATGATAATCATGTCCACTAATTTAATATTTTCAAAGGCTGGATTTAATTGAATTTTCAGCGGTTTTTTTTTAATTTTAATTCAAATAGGGATAGATTAGTCATTTGTCATATAACTAATTCCTTAATTCACGATCTCCACATGGTTTTGTTTGACAATTTTAATATGCAGTATATATATGTTAAACATGCAGTATAATAATGTTAAATATGCAGAAAATATATGTTAAATATACAATCTAATAATGAGTGTGATTATCTCTCTCTATAACCGATTTCTTAATTCACGGTCCCCACATGTTTTTGTTTGACAATTTTAATATGTAGTACATATGTGTTAAATATGCAGTATAATAGAGTTAAATATACAGTAAATATATGTTAAATATACAGTATAATAATAAGCGTGATTCTCTATCTCTCTATAACTGATTCCTTAATTCACGGTCCCTAAATGTTAATGAACACGATTCTCTCTCTCTCTATAACTGATTCCTTAATTCATGGTGCCCACATGTTTTTGTTGGACAATTTTAATATGCAGTACATGTATGTTAAACATACAATATAATAGTGATAAATATGCAAAAGAAATATATGTTAAATATACAAAGTATAATAATGAACGTGATTCTCTCTCTCTTTTCTCTCTCTCTCTCTCTATATATATATATATATATATAAATGATTCCTTAATTCACGGTCTCCACATATTTTTGTTTGACAAAATATGTAGTACATATATGTTAAACATGCAATATAATAATATTAAATATGCAGTACATATATGTTAAATATTGATAGAATCAACGCAGAGCACATACACGGTCCCACACGTTAATGAGCATAATTTTCTCTTTCTATAACTGATTCCTTAATTCACGATCCCCACATATTTTTTGTTTGATAATTTTATCCTTACTGGGATTTAATTAATTAGTTAATCTATTATTATCATATATTAATCCTAGCCTTTGATGTATGTAGGGGGATGGTTGAGATCAGTCCATATTGTATCACCTAGGAGGGTGGTCTCACTGGATCCTCCTCCTATATATATAAAGAGAGAGAGACTATTGTAGGTCCCAAGGGGTGAGTTGTAAGGTTTAGAAATGGGGGTTGAATAAACCTTACCAAATTTTAAAACTTAGTCCTTTTTAAATAATTTTTACAGAGTTAACTCACACCAACTAAGTCCTTGAGAGACATCTAGGTTAGCTTTCTTCAGCGAAGTTACCCACTCAACAGACTCGACTGAGCTGTTGATAGTATAACTCAGTTGGGTTAGCTAACACTTAATTTTTACAATTGATCCGGTTTTGTTCTGCATATGGCATCGTGATTTTCGAGGGGTTTTATGGGAATCTCTTAGTAAACCAGCTGAGAGGCCTTTGAACCTTGCTTTAATGTCTTTGATTCGCTCGTAGTGCTTCTAAGCTACCTTATCGAACTCAGCTTCCATTGCTTTTCTTGACTGCTTGACTGCCATTACAGATTTCTCTTCTATGGTCAGCTCTTTCGTAGTCCTTGCTTTCGTAATCGTCAACCGAGATCGTGATCGCACTTGTGGGGTCTTAGCAAACATAATTTTCAAGGAGGTTTCTTCAATGAGCTACTACCTTCCACCTTCCTTGCTTCCCCTTTCATTCCTTCCTTATCACTCTGATGTCTTTCCTTCAATTCCTTCAATTCTTCTTCCCCCTTTTTAGCATCATCACCAAGGGGTAGAGCCAGGTTAGGGAATATATCACTCAGGAGTAGATCAATCTTGATGTTCATCAAATCATGCTTGTCATGAGTCTTAGAGTATGCTGCTCTGAATTCTGATCTTATGACCATGGTATCAGTTGCCATCAACTTCATCTCTGTTTTGAGCACCTTAATCTGCTGTTCAACATTGGCCTCCATTCTCTAAATTTCTAATTTATGCTGAGCCTTGAGCAGTTCCATATCATACCTATGCGATTTATTTATCCTGAACATGTGGTCCATTTGCCTTTGCTGGAACATGGCATTATTTGAGCTCCAGATCACCATTTTTGCAAATAAAGATTTAAAGTAGGTGACCTGCTCACGCCTTAATGCCTTTACTTGTCCAACCCATTCTTTAATTCTCAATCACTGTCCCTGATGTCTCCAAAGTGATAGCAAGATCTCTCATTATCAGCCTTCGTCCAATGCTGCAAAGCCATGCTCCATCTTCTCTATTTAAGCACAAATGGCTTCAAAAGCTTTTCGTAAGTTGGCTATCTCAGCGGACTGGTCCTCAGGCCATACATCATTGAAATAAAAACCAATCGGCACCATCGTGGTCTCATTGGTGTTCCGATTTCTTCCGGAGAGACTTGGACATCAGACCGCACGTTTGCTTGGTGACTGGCTTGAAAGAAATGTGGGCTTCAAACGGAAAATATTCCGCAAAAGCGGATCTACAGGAAAATAAGTATCTCCACATCATGGCTTGTGGTGCCTTTCCTTTTTCTTTCAAGATGTTTGACTCTGTGTGCCTCGATTGTTTTTAAAGCGTCATCGACATCTTGAGGAGTTGTGTTAGCTGCCGAGCCGATCGACCTCGCCTATTTTAACGACTTCCTCGGCATCGCTTGTTTCTTCCGTTGAGTTGTTTCTGCCTCGACTGACTTATCACCTTCATCGGAGGGTGATGGTGCCATTGGGGGTGGGCCATCAACCATCGTGAATTCTGGGAGCAGCACTTTATCATCGGCCAGGACTTCGTGTTGCCTCGTGCTTCCTCATCGCCTTTGTCCTTGGTAGATGTATCAATGAGATCGACTCTTCATTCTCGATTCCGTGAATCGAGTGTCAATATTTTCTTGGGAATCATAAAGGCGCCGATCTCTTCTTCTTCCTCAAGTAACCTCCACATGAGGAGCGAGGACACTTCCTCAACAACCATTTTACCTAGGGAAGTCTCAACCTCCTCTCAGGCTTTATCACCCTCGGCAGTCTCCCCGATGGGCTTGACATCCCTTTGTGCGGTCTCAATCGCAGCAGGTCTTCGCATTATCCCTTCCGAGATGGAGCTACTTTAGGGTCTTCAATGACATCCTTTGGAGTCTCAACTCTTTGGATTGGACTTCCGGGTCAAGAAGTCTCAACTCTTTGGCCTCACTTCCATCATGTGCCTTAGCTACTTCAAAGAAGATCATCTACCGCATTGCAGTTTGAAGTTTTAGCCGAGACAAGTGTGAACTGGCCGTCGAGCTTCGTCAACTTGACGGTCTATTTGAACGTTAAGATTCTCTCCATTGCCTCCTAACTCCTTTAGAGGTTGGTCTCCCACAAACATCCTCCGACCTGTTTGTGGTGGTTTGAGTTTCCCCCTCGGGCGCACTAGGCCGAGTCTTGAGGTCAATGGGGTTACTCAAAATCGAGACCTCGACTATTATTCCAATTGAGTGTTCAACCATCAAGGCAGGTGTCTCAACACCTTCGGCAGAATAGAATCGCTTGTCTAAGGTGCCCGCTTCATCACCTTCCTTAGCTTCATCACCATTTTTCTTTGTACCATCTTTTCAGAGTGCACATATGATGTGGTGCCATCAATGGTTCACACCACATCCATGATATCAGTCTAGGAGAGATTTGAGAAGACTCCCCTATACCCTCTTGCATACGCTTACTCGTGCATCTCTTTTGATTCTTTGATCGGAACTTCGGCTTTTAACTTTCTTTACTAGGCGCAACAATACGGCCGATCTCTCAATGTCATTGTCATCACCTTTGGAGTTGAGTACATGACAAACTTAGGTACATCAGCGAATGGGCATGAATGAGGCTTCTTTAACTCCTCAATAGCTTTAGCCTTCTCCATGGCCTTTGCTTCTCTTCATCCCTCTTTTCAAAAAGGATAGATATACATAAATCGAGGATTTAGAGTGGAGCTAACATTTATGTTTCCTAGGAAGATTAGGAGCTTTCTTCTTCAATAAACTCAAGGCTCTGGAATTGATGTCTTGCATAACTCGACTTCTTCCAATATCTTCATATCCCGAGGCTTTCCTGGATATTAGGATAGACATGAGATAACATTATAACATCATCATCATCATCCTCCCGGTAGGTGCAAGTGGAGCATGTTCCTCCCCTCGTGTGTTTGTCATCATCAGGGGATCGAACAACTAACTATTCAAATTGGCCATTTAGTTGTGTCACTTATGTTGTTGACTATCTCTCGAGCAGTTGTGTCTTGTTCAATAATCCACATGCCAGCCTTTCTTCAAAGATCTGTGGTGATCACTTCACCACCGCAACTTCTTATTAGACCGCTTCTTCCGCAGCTTCACAGCCTCTCATGTCAAGGTGAGTGCCATATTCAACTTGTTTCTCAAGTTCGGATTTCTTGAACAACCTTCTTTTTTTAGTTTTAACAAGAGGAATTTCTTCCTCTTTAGCTTCCTCGTGGCTTCCGCTCCACCATCTTTTTCTTCTTGGTCATAGCTTGGCTTGTGAGGCACGGCTTGAGCGCTTTTTCTTCACAATCGGAGAAGGTGCAAATCGTATCCTTCTCAGCCTTGGTCTTGCGAAAAGCGAGTCACGACATCCCGCTGCCGCAGCGCAGTCTTTGTGTCGACAGCTATCGGGAAGGTGCATCCTTAGCTGCAACAACTCTCTTCTTCTCTCCGAGTCGGCTTTCATAGAAGGAGCTAGACGATTCTGGTGTCCTCGGGACAGGATCGTTGATTCACCTCGCCGGTGTCGCTCTTCGTGCATGTGCCCGCTTTGAACACCGAATAAATTTTCTTTGAAAGCATCTTCTTGTTGACATGGAAAATCTTCCCATGCCTAAGTGCAATCCCCTTCACCTCCATAAGATGGCCAATGACCAGGCCATATCCCAAATGAGCTTATAAAAATAGACCATCATCGTGATGGTCTTGTTAAGAACATAGGGAGCAAAGATTCCGAGGAAGGTGAACTCAACCCATTTCACATTTTCTCTTACATGATCGCATCCATCACGATCAACTTCATCCGAGACAGCTGATTGAAGCTGCCGAATTTCATGTCCATACATTTGGACACAATGTCCATCAGTTTATGATAGTCAT
Organism: Rehmannia glutinosa; assembly: GCA_016081115.2. NCBI lineage: Eukaryota > Viridiplantae > Streptophyta > Magnoliopsida > Lamiales > Orobanchaceae > Rehmannia > Rehmannia glutinosa. The sequence continues at coordinate 79,679 of JABTTQ020001513.1, forward strand.
CCTTGATCAATGACTTATTGGTTGTGTAAAAATGTTCTTAGCGGAGACTTTGGCTTGACAATCTCCTTCCATGCCGCAGACCATGTTAACATCTTTCTCCTATCTCATTCATCTCTTCCGAAGGCATATGACAGTGCTCAACTAAGTCCGTGGCAGTTATTTTGATATTCTTGTTGTGGACTGATGATATAATCTCCCCATCGTGAACATAACGACTTCCTCTTAGATGCTTGAGAGTATTCCATCATGAGAAATCCCTTCAGGCTGGATTTCTCTAACTTTGCAACAATCTTTTGAACAAGGGCCTTATCAACTCCCTGTTTCAAAGATCCCTCAAATCCACAAATGAGCAGAGAGATTTTCTCGGACATCTTGATGAAATCATAAGTAGCATCCATTTTCATGAAAAAAACAGTGAGAATCGCGAACGATACTTGAAAAACTAGGGTTTCATTGCTTAACAAAAAAACTTGAACTTGCTTTCTCTCGGAGAAGAGAGTGTTGTGAGGAGAGAAAAAATGAGTTTTGCTTTTTATGGGAAGTGAGAGGATGGTTTTAGAATTTGAAAAATTTGACAAAATCAATGGCCGGGATTAAACCTTTGAAACCACATTAATTTCCCACACTAAATGTTGCAAAGATTTATATCCAATCATATGCTAAAGCGTGTGTAGCTTTTGTTACGACACAATAATTACGTTGACATAATGCCCAAAAACATTCTCGCTAGAAAATGACCGAGTTTTGTCACTTAGCTCATAAATAACTCGATTATCTTCCAAAAGTGACTTAACTTTGCTTCTATCTATCTTCACATAATGATCACTCACCGTCACCTAACTCGATACAACTGATTTCCGCCTTGGTCAATTTCACTCTGGCTGAAAAAATGAAATTTAGCTTGTTTTTCATTTCTCTTCTTTTTGACTCTACTAATTGAGTCTTCCGAGTCTCATAACTCATCTCAATCAAATCTACCT
>JABTTQ020001514.1:0-85532 GCA_016081115.2 Rehmannia glutinosa
ATTGTGGTGAGCATGGTCATTACATCAAAGAGTGCAATAAACCCAGGAACAACCAGAACAATAACCAAAACAATAACAGAACAATAAAAACCAAACCAATGACTCTGTGAACTTGACTACTTCTAATGATCATATGGGTGATGTGTTTATGGTGCATGAGCTGCCTGGTTCTGTGAATTCTGTGCCTTCAAATGCTTTCAGTGATTATGAATGGCTAATTGACTCTGCATGCACATTCCATATGACACCTTTTAAACATCTGTTTAACACTTATGCTTCAGTGCAAAATGGATCTGTTTCCATGGCTAATGATAAAAAAGTGTCAAGTGATTGGTGTTGAAATACTTGTGTGTTTGAAACTTGATACTGGTTATGTTTTGACACTCAATGATGTAAGACATGTTCCTGATTTATCCAATAATTTGATATCATGTGCTATGCTTGAACATGATGGCTATGAGGGAAGATGGGGGAAGGGTGTTATGAAACTCATGAGGGGTTCTATGATTATTGCAAAAGCTGAAAAGAACAGAAATCTTTATGTCTTACATGCTAAACATGATTCTTATGTGCCACCCTGTGAATGTTGTTGCTAATCCTGTGTCAAATGATTTGGTGATTTGTGGCATAAAAGACTTGGTCACATTAGCTCTAAAGGTCTTGACATTCTTCAGAATAAGGGTTGTTTTGGTAAAAACAAACTTGATGCTTTGTCTTTCTGTGAATCATGTGTGTATGGTAAACATCAAAGAGTCAAGTTCCCCTCTCCAACTAATCCTAAACAATCGGCCTAATCTTGATTTGCTTGAATACTTGCATGCTGATGTTTGGGGTCCCTCTTCTGTGCCCACTCATGGAGGAAATAGATATTTCCTGTCCATAATTGATGATTATTCCAGGAAAGTTTGGGTGTTTTTAATGAAGAACAACTCGATGTTTTTGATAAGTTTAAAACTTGGAAAACTCTTATTGAAAACCAAACTGGCAAAAGGATTAAAGTTTTAAGAACTGACAATGGCCTGGAATTTTGTAATCAATTAATGGACAATCTATGTGATGAATTTGGTATAAAAAGGCACAAGTCTGTGCCCTATTCACCTAAGCAAAATGGTGTTGCTGAAAGGATGAATAGAACACTTTTAGAAAGAGTGAGGAGCATGCTTGCTACCTCGGACTTTGTAAAGGTTTTTGGGGAAAAAGTTGTTGTCAGCCTACCTATTTAATCAATAGGTCCCCCTCAGTCCCCTTGGAAGGGAAATACCTCAAGAGGTGTGGATGGGAAAGCGGTTGATTTCTCTAATTTGAAAATCTTTGGGTGTTTCGCATTTGTACATCAAAAGAATGACAAATTAGATCCAAGGTCTATAAAATGTGTTTTTCTTGGCTACCCCTGAAGGGTTAAAGGCTATAGACTTTGGAATAGAGGAGAACCCGGTTTTAAAACAATAATTAGTAGGGATGTGTTATTCAATGAACTCGAATTCCCTTGTTTTGTGCATCCTTCTCTCAAATTTGCTTTTCGAAAATGATAATACTCCAAATGAGGTGGAGCTATCTAATGTGTCCCCTAATATTGCTGTTCTGCTGATTCTCATATCAATGATGCTTTTTGTCAATTTGAATGATAATAATGTGCATATTGAAGATGATACTCAAGATGATAATGTGCATGACATGCATAATGAATTTCCGATGTTAACACCGAAAATGAACATGTTGATAATCATGATGAATTGAATGATTATGTGTTAACTAGGGATAGAACTAGGAGGCATGTTAGAGTCCCAAACAAATTTTTGATTTTCACATGACATTTTATGTGTTTTTCGTGTTTGAATCTATTGATGGTTCTGAGCCTAAAACCTTCTCTCTCAAGCTATGAATCTGTTTGAATCCACTAAATGGCTAAGTGCTATGCATGAAGAAATGACTTCTTTGCATGTTAATAAACATGGATTCTTGTTCCTAAACCCCTAATTGTTCTATAGTTGATTTGTAAATGGCTTTACAAGATTAAACAAGAATCTGAAGGTGTTAGGTTTAAAGCTAAATTAGTTGCAAAATGTTTAACTTTCGAAGGAAGGGATTGATTATACGTAAATTTTTGCACTGTTGTTAAATTTGTTCTTGTGAGAATTATGCTTGCTCTTGTTGCTTTCAATTTGATCGGGAATTGAAACGGGTTGGATGTTAAAACCGCTTTCCTTCATGGTGACTTGGATGAAAAATTTTTATGAAACAACCTCGAGGATTTTGAGGACAAATCCAAGCCTACCTATGTCATTTACTCCAAAAATCTTTGTATGGTGAAAAGTCTCTCCAAGACAATGGAATAAAAGTTTGATCAATGTATGCTTGAGTTAAAGTTTTGTAGAAGCCAATTTGATCATTGTCTTTACTTTAAACTTGAGCATCTTTGTAAATCGTGTTCTTTCTTCTTTGTATGTTGATGATATGTTACTTCTTTGGACCTTGCATTAAATCCACCGATCATGTTAGAAATTGTCTAAGTGCTAAATTTGACATGAAATACTTGGGTGATGCTAAAAAGATTTTGGGAATGAACATTGATAGGGACAGGTCTAAATCATCATTTATTTGCATCATCCTCTTATATAGAAAAGATCCTACAAAAAATTTTCTATGTCTAATGCCAATCTGTGAATGTGCCTCTTGCCTCTCATTTTTCGTTATAAGGAACAGTCTCCTAAGATGAACTCAAATATTTGCTATGCAAAACATTCCTTATGCTAATGCTATTGGATCGTGATGTACTTAATGGTGAGCACTAGGCCCGATATAATTTTATCTTTTCTTGTTTGAGTAGATACATGTCCAATCCTGGTATGGTGCATTGGAATCTTTGTTAAATGGTTATTAAGATATCCGAGGCATTCTTTCGATTATAGCTTGTGTTTTTCAAAATGTGATCTTTGGTATAATTTTGAAAGGATATGTTGATTCTAATTATGCTAATGATAAAGACAAATGAAAATCAACAACTTCTTATGTTTTTACACTTTGTGGCTCATGTATTAGTTGGAAATCCCAATCGCAACATATTGTGGCCACAAAGAGTCGAATATGTTGTCATATCGAGGCTTTAAAAGAAGCTTTGTGGCTTAAAGGTCTTGTTTCCAAATTGATTTTCTAAAACAAAAAGTTGTTGTATTTTTCGACTCTCAATCGGTATTCAACTTTGCAAAAACCCGTTTTTCATGATAGAACCAAACACATTGATGTTCGTTTTCATTTCATAAGAGATATTGTTTCAAAAGGTTTGGTTAATCTTGAAAAAGTGGCATCCGAGTTTAATCCGGTGATATGGGTACTAAGTGTCTACTCCTTATCAAAGTTCAAAACTTGTTTGAAAATCCTAAATTTTGACCTTTGGTGATTAGTTACCGGTTACATTTACCCTTTATGTTGGATTTAGCGATTCTTTGTGTGTTTTTATTTATAATCCAAAATCGTTGAATTGATATTTGCTTAGTGCTTATGTTAATTCAATGGGGAACTTGACTTCTTTGTGTGCTTGTTGAGATCCTTTCTTAGTTACGAGTTAGCTTTAGTCTTCTTTTTGACTTAAGTCCTTCGCTTAAGTCTTTGGGAAGGCAATCGGCGATGATGATGACTGGTAATTTCTTTTGTCTAAGTGAATCACAATGTGCCAAGGTGGAGATTGTTGGATATTATGGCCCATTTGTGTGTGGCCCAATTCCAATGATTAAAGGCCCAAGAAATTTGCAGCCAAGACTAAAGCCACAGCCCAAACCCATTAACCCATTTGCTTTGACTAAGCATCGAGTCGGACCGCGGAGATCCGGAGTTATCATCCGCGGATCCTTCCGCTTGATCTCGACCGTTGATCTCGATTGGATCGAGCGTTGACTCCTTGTCTATTTAAGGGTACCATCTTTGAAACCCTAATTCATTATCTTGTCTTGATTTCTCTCTCATCTCTCCGGCTCTCTCTCTCGAACCCTCTCCGCTTCGTGCGATTCTCTCTCTCTCTAAAAACTCCGAGCCCCTGGGCCGGATTTCTTTGGGGTTTTCGTGTGTGAGAGGTGAGATCTTTGTACATACTTGTCTTGTTCACCAACTCGTACGAGATCCTTTTTCTCGAGTGGATTAGGGTTTTGGGTGGTCCGATTTCTACCTAGGGTTTCCGGGGTTTCTTGGTGAAAGGTGAGAGGTTTGGTCTTGTGCGGGCAAGGCTTTCTTGTGGCTTCTTCCTCGTGGTACTACTGATTCTTTGTGACATTGCTGCTAGGGTTTGAGGTCCCCGAGCCGAATAATCTCAATATTCGGATCTAGTGGTTTTATCCTCTTTTTACGATTGTTTTATTCTTTTATAACTTGCGGTTTCAGTTGTTGTATTCTTTGATTGATTTTCATTTTTCAGTTACTTTGAGTCTAGAGTACAAATCTGTATAATAGGCGATCGAGTCTGTATTTGTATTTTTGGTACTTAGTGTATCAATCTTTAGAGGCAGATAGATACCCAACATAATCATCAGTAGGTGCGGCCTTCCTCTTCTTGCTCTCTTTTTCCATTTCCAACAGAAAAACTAACAAAAAAAAGTGGACACTAGTCATTTAATTGAAGCATTTATTAACAGACAACATTTATAAAGCATAACCCAAAATAAATATAAGCATACTATATGAAATGCGTAAGCATGATATATAATGCGAATAAGCGTAATTGTCAACACCAATAAGCAGTTGAAAACATCAATAGGCAAACCCCCAGACTTAGAAAAAAAAAGTGGCAAATACCAATTACCTCCTGTATGAAAGCATTATATAAAACATGCATAAGCATAATATACAACATAAATAAGCAAAGTTATCAACAACAATATGCATTTTAAACTCCCATTAAAGCAATCTCCCAAACTTCGCTTTTTTCAAATAAAAAAGAAAGAGTTCATTTATCGATCAACTATTATCGTGATTTTCATCAAGATTATCGGGTTGATTTAGATCCATATGGATACACGCCAATTAGATACATATGGTAATTAAGTTGAAACCCCTTTATGCTTTTGCTAATTTTCTCATTCTCTTTGCCTAACGTTTTGGGAATACAATTCCTATCAACAAAGATCGCTTCAAGGAAAAAACAATGACTAATTAAGCACCAAGACATATAATTAAGTGGTAATGACGTGATTGATGAAATTGAAAAATAAAAAATAAATATTAATTACCTGGAATCTACACATATAGAATCCGTCACCAAGCAGGTCTCCATAACCCTGAACGGTTTTGACGGAAGGCGGAGCGTCGGTGTCGCCATAGCCACGGAGGTCGGGGGCGATAGTGCGGTAGCCCTTGGCGGACAGGTGAAGCATCTGGTGGCGCCACGAGTACCAGAGCTCCGAAAAGCCGTGGAGGAAGAGGACGGCCTTTTCTCACGGTAGGGATGAATTTGGGGATGGTTTGCAGAGATAACACTTGGGAGGGAAAGATATGCAAGATTTTAGATAAACATGTCCCCCTTAACCGTTCCTAATTTCTAGCCCACTACCAAAAATAACTTTCCTCCCAAAAATTAATATTAATTAAAATTACCAAAAAGTCCTTATTTTTATAAAGTTATCTATTAAAAATAGTAAAATTTGTTTAATCTCAACCGTTTAAATCTTAAATCAATGCCTCAGATTTGGTCTCATGTACTCACCTAAGATATGTGGACTCACCAGATCCAAACCCTATATATATATATATATATATATATATATATATATAAGCATAGGATCAAATGTGGCAGGGGGCTTACTGTAAGACAATGTGGACTAATCCCATCCATTAATTTATCAAATCCTATGGTTCAATTTTTTTTTTATTTTTTATTATTCGCCCATTAAGGGCAAACTTGTCTTTTATATTGATCAATTTTTCAGTTTTTTTTGGTAATTGATCATCTCAAGCGATTTTCAAGGAATTTTATTTATGATTTTGTTCCTGCTTTCATTAATCTGCATTCTCCTCCATTTTTCGAAACCTCTCAATTGTTATTCTCACCCCTTTTATCTCTAATGTACCTCTTTCTTTCTGGGATGTTCTTTTGTAATTGAAAACTGAATTTTTTAAGGGTATGTTCTATGTCATTTTTAGTGTTGTAACGCCCCAAATTAAATAAACCAAACTAGTCACAAAATCCCAATTATTAGGTACAACTCTGATTTACACCAAATTAGACTCCACAAGAATAATTACCCAAAACTAATATAACTGTAATATATAACTTGTCAAATCTAAGTCAATCAAAAAGTCCACAAACCCGGAGATACATAAACTAGGTTTATTACATATAATACAACGAAAGTCTTAACCTACAAAATAAAATAAAGACAAATTATATATAATAAGATGACAACAATCCGCTAAGCAAAATACTTAAATGAAGTCCCAAAACTAGTTCAATCCAGCAGTCTCAACATATTACTATTCTCTTGCATAGGTGGTTTGGTGTTAGGCTCACCAATCTCTGAAAAATTTAGAAAAACGTGGGGTTAGCTAAACGAGCCCAGTGGGTAGGGGATGAGAATGCATAGTAGTTAAGAAAATGATAAATATAATCTTTTTTTTTTTTAAAAAATAAAATACCAAGCCAAGCACTTGGTGTGCAAAATAGTTTTCATGCATATAAAATAAATATAAAATAATCCAACATTAAAGTTACTTACCAACTTATAAAATAATTATGAGTAAACAATTTTTATGATTATCACGGTCATGCAGATATAACACAAGTTCAAATGCGGGAAAATAGTTTCGATAATTGAAGATGATTTTTAAACGAACAAGGTTATATATATCCCATTTTAAAATCCAACAAATACGCTAAAACAAACATAGTTCTATGCCCCATTTTAAAACCAACGGGATACACAAAATAAATGTGGTCGATGTTGATCAAACATCAACCCTATTGCGTTCTCCAACGCACCAGGCCGAAGCCTCATATTCACTTTATTCCACCTGAGTGGCTCGACAACTCTTTAGCTGTGGGTTTATACCCAGAGTTCGTCATATTCTGGAATATACCAATACTACGACCCACGTTTTGTTGTCGTCTCGGTTCGACCAAAAAATGGGAATCGACCCATGTTCGAGAGACGACCTATTCGATTGTTTGCCCAAACCACACACGCCAAATAGGAAACGAGATTCACAGTGGGAACAATAAATGGTAAATAAATATTTATTATGCTAACGAGAAATTTTTATACAAAAGATTCAAATTGCACATGTGGTGCAAAACAATTTTACCCCAAAGTTTTGGTTTTTATAAAACTAACCAAAATAATTCTTTAACACTCCTTGAACATCCATATGAGCAGTCCCAGTTAAATTATCAAAATTTCCACAATGTAAAAAATATATTTTTGGTTTTAGAAAATTAACCCCTGGAATTTATATTTTCATAAAATTACCGAGAAATAAATTTTTAACATCTACAAACTCCACTCCAAATGCTTTAAAAGTATAAAATCTGACACAAGACTTATAATATGCAAAAACAGGCCTCGGGTCTTTTGAAAATTACCAAATGACTTCACGGTTTCAGAAAATTACATTTTACTCCTTAAACTCTTTATTTTCACATATCTACCTCAAGAATGACTCTTTAAAATTTATAATTACCACTAGAATATTAAAAAGTAATCTGGACAACCCCTCAATAGTTTTAAAATTTCAGATTAATATAACAATTTTCGAAAATTTACAAATTGACCCCAAGAATTTCTATTTTTGTGAAATTAATCAGAAATGAACTTTTAAAACCTACAAAATCCACTCCAACTTCCTTAAAGGTATAAAATAAATCCAGATCATTTTCAAATTCATAAAAATGGGGAGGAAAATTTCTGAAAATTGCAATTTGGCCCCAAAATTCTTGATTTTTACAAAATTCACTTCCAAAGTTTTGATAAATTAAAAATTAACCTCTACTATTCAAAGTAATCGACAAAGATCCACAAGTTAACCTCTTTAAAGTTTTAAAAATAACCCTATAATTTTAGTAACTATAAAATTAGTCTCCAAACTTAATAAAATTTCAATTAAATTACCAACTATAAATAATCTAACAATCAATTTGTCAAACCATCACAATTAGCACGTAATTACACATATAAATGCATAATAAATCAACAAATTTCATGATTTAATGATAATTTTAAGAAACCCATTTGAAAAAAAGATAGAATAAATTTTTGCCCACCTTTACTAGATTCTAATTTCTCCAACATATGCTCAAATTAAATTTCCAAGATCTCCTACAATAAAATCCAGCAATTAATATCAAGTTTAAACCACAAAATTAGTTTGTATGTATAATCAAAACTTACTTAAATACGATCAACTTACCAAACTAGGTTTTACACTTGATGGGTATGCTAAATTCACAATTGCATGTAAGATCAACTAAGGTTTTGATCAGCAAATCCTTCCTCCAAGTTCGCGGTTCTCTTGGATTGTTGCCCTCAATTGTAGCTTAATCTACTAGGTGACTAGGTGATTTATTTTGGTTGAGTTGGTAAGTAAAATGGCAAGAGAATTTGAAAAGAGAAAAAAAAATAATTGTTCTTTGTTACCAAATAACTACCGAGACCCACAAGAAGAAGTGAAACTTTTGTTCAATTTTTAGAAATGATCAAATGGAAAGTGATGCCTCCACCCACTTATTTATAGATAAAATGGTGGATTTAAGCCTGACGTCTAATTAGATTTAGTGAAGCACTTTGGACTCCAAAGATTGGGTCGAAAACTTAGAGCAATTGGATAAGACTAAGCTTAATTCTTGGTTTTGTGATAAGAGAATTGTTGGGCTAAAATTAAGTTGACATGGCTAAAAAAAATGTTAAAAAAACTAGATTATTTGGGCTGCAAAATTGAAAGTTAAAATGGACTAAAAACATTCTAAGTTAGTTAGCATAAAGAACTTGAACTCCACAGGCTTCACATTTACTTGCATAATAAAATAAGTTTTGGGCCGTTTTCTTTTATATATATATATTGTTTATATAGGCCTCAATTCATTCAATAAGGTGTTAAAAATTAAACTAGTTTATCAAGGAAATATTTAGAAAATTAATTCTACAAAAAATGGACAAAGTTTAAATGCTTGGGCTTGTACAATATTTTAAACTTATAAAATAGAAATTAAAATGAGTTTAACGTAATGTCTAAGATAGGCTTGAAAAATACGAGTTTATTTAAAAATAAAAAAGTGAACCTAAAAACAATTGATGAAACAATTTATATCGAGTGGTATAGAACAAGAGGAGAAGGTTCAAAGGAAAGGGTTGATCAGTAGGTGACATAACCTAAGTAAAACCATTAATAACCACTTCTTACTCCCTCAATTCTAATACTTCTAAAATTAATCAAGTTTAATCAAAATCAACTAATATCATCCATATGCTTAATTACAAGTTCTAAATTCCAAAACCATAGCTCAAGCACTAAACTAATTTAAATCCCACTAAAATTTACCAAGCTATATTAAATCAAAGTACTTATATCAATTATTAAAACAACTAAAAATTATATACCAACACTAAAATTGAATAAATATAGATACTTAACACTCAAATATTGATTAAACCTCTATTTACATAATTATCCGAATATGGGGTCTCACAAGTGTAGTTTGTTCTTGAACGGTGATGTAATTTTAACTGTGTTAATGCTATAATTTGAAGGTTTGTATATAGTTCAATCATGAAATTTATCTGTTTAATACTAATGCACATTTAATAACATTTTGGTTGCATATTTATTATTATATTGATGCAAATTATGTTGTTTTTCACAACTGTGATTTTTTTGGTGCATAGTTAATGATGAAATAGTGCACAAATAATAATAATTTGACACATAGTTAGTACCATGTTGATGTATATATGCTTTCCACAATGCATTTTTTATATGCAAGTGTAATAACTGTTGTAGTGCATATTTAGTAATTATTTGGTGCATAATTAATACTGGCTGGATGCATTTTTTCGATCTCCACAGATGGCCTTGTAGAACATATTTGAAATATAATGCTGATTTGTTATAACTAATTGTACATCATTTCATTACTATCCGTGCACCAAAAACACAACATACGTGCACCATTATCCTGTATAAAAAATGCACAAATTTACAGACAAACTTTGGTGCATAGTTAGTGATGAAATAGTGCACAGTTAATAACAATTTGACACATAGTTAGTTGCATGTTGAATAATATAATTGTACACAACAATTCACGATTAAAACTTATAGATTGTAATGTACTAAGTTTTTGAAAAGTATAAAACTAAATCTAATTAAAAAGGAAAGACGATTTTGGTGTGATTCGGTGATTTCTATTATGAAAACGTGGTATTCATCACTCCCTTGATTGTAGGGGTGATTATGGCAGAGGTTGTTACACCATTTTGCTAGTTACTACTATGCCATTTTTACCTATGTAATTTTAATAGGCATCTGGACCATTGAATAAAAGGAGTGGATGTATAGGATCAATCCACACGGCTTACAATAAGATATCGCAATACGAGATCCCATTCCTATATAGGCATAAGATCTATCCTATCCCTATATATATATATATATATATATATATATAGAGAGAGAGAGAGAGAGAGAGAGAGAGGTCTCAAAATAGTAACTTAAAAATTTCCTTATATTTTCAGTTATTATAAAAAATAATGATATTTTGTACAATAAATAAATATTGATCGGTTTTAAAAGGGCACATATAATAGTCAATCTTGCCCCATAATTACCCTTTAATTTATTTTATTTTTATTTTATGTGCTTTTCTTATATTTCTAATTTAAAATTTCACATATTGCTGATTTTCATAAAATAATATTAATTATTACTTGCCAAAATTATGCATATTTTTCAAAGAATCTGTAAAAATAAATAAATGTTGATCACTTTTAGAATATCATATTTTAATATTCAACATTAAAGGCCCATAATCACTCTTTAATTTATAGAATTTTGATTTTATGCGTTTTTATACTTTTCTAATTTAAATTATATATTGTTATCTTTAAGGAAATTAAATCGCTTGCCAATTTTCCACACACAAACACACACACACACACACACACACATATATATATATATATATATATATATTTCCAATGAATCATATATATAATAACCAAAAATCTATATATCCATACAACACGATTTTCGTTCTAATGTCAGAATGTTTCAAAAAACAAAATACATTATTAGTTTTTGAGTTATAATTTTTATTATGTGATCTCATACTTGCATTTTAAATAATATAGTATTGATATATTAAATAGTTGATATCACAATATCTGTGGTTAGATACAAAAATAGGGATATTAAAATACACAAATAGATTTAAAAATGTTTTTAAATTAATTAAAACCGATACAATATTAAACATACGATCATTCAAATATTGAAATGCTTTCTTAATTTAAATTATTTATTACTGCTATACATGAGATTACATTAATTTCTACTCAACAAAAATAACATCAAATTTTTAGGGAATCATTTAGATAATAATTGTAGAATCTAAATATTCTTCCACCAAGATCTTCGTTCTAATATCGGAAGGTATCAAAAAATGCCAGACGTATTTAGTTTGTGTTCTAATATCGGTTCTAAAAAATACCGAATAAACATTGTAAGCTTTTGGTTAAATATAAATTAATAATGATAAGTGATTAATAAATATAAAAATTTATACAATGTTAATCATGGTTAAATACAAAAATATAGAAATTAAAGTACAAAATCTTCAAAATAGTGGTTAATTTAAACTCGATACAACGATAAAAACTCAAATTTTCAAATATTGAAATATGTCACATGAACATAAATTATAAGCATTCAATGGTATATAAAATTATTTCGAGAGTAAATATTCATTATGGTTGTGCTATATATATGTCTTTGACATTTATTCATATTCATTCTTACATAATTCACTTTTATATTGGAAATCATCTTATAAGCAATTAACTTTAAGAAAAGTAATTAAAATTGCCTGCATGTTGACCCTAATCATAGACTTGAACACTAAAAATACAATGCGTTGTGAAACTCCATCTTGTGCGGCTTTATGAGTGCCACCTTATAACGACAAAATACAAATTCACTATGCACGGGTCAAAAACTAGTGCTACTAAAATCATGAAAATTCATTGTATTGTTTTTTTTATACATCTAACAAATTCCACTAAAATCTATAAAAATCTATACAATTCCATAGTATAAAATTTCATTACAATCTAATGTAATCAGTAATGAATCCATGGAATTCCCTAAAAATTCATGAAATTTCATTAATTTAAAAAATCTTCACATTTATGTTGGAGACACCCTCCTTAAATTAGAGTCTTTAGGAAATAGTATTCAATCTAAACAATAAATGTGGAAGAAAAAATAAAAATATTGGAAATAGTTTCTCATAATCTTACACTCCATCTATCCTAAATATGTAATTTAGTTTGACTTTTCACACAAATTAAGAAAAATATTGAAAACTACAAATATGCTAAATATTTACTTGATTTGCCCTTATTTAATGATAATCATGTCCACTAATTTAATATTTTCAAAGGTGGATTTAATTGAATTTTCAGCGTTTTTTTTTAATTTTAATTCAAATAGGGATAGATTAGTCATTTGTCATATAACTAATTCCTTAATTCACGATCTCCACATGGTTTTGTTTGACAATTTTAATACGTATATATATATGTTAAACATGCAAGATAATAATGTTAAATATACGAGAAAATATATGTTAAATATACAATCTAATAATGAGTGTGATTATCTCTCTCTATAACCGATTTCTTAATTCACGGTCCCACATGTTTTTGTTTGACAATTTTAATATGTAGTACATATGTGTTAAATATGCAAAATATAATAGAGTTAAATATACAAATAAATATATGTTAAATATACAGTATAATAATAAGCGTGATTCTCTATCTCTCTATAACTGATTCCTTAATTCACGGTCCCTAAATGTTAATGAACACGATTCTCTCTCTCTCTATAACTGATTCCTTAATTCATGGTGCCCACATGTTTTTGTTGGACAATTTTAATATGCAGTACATGTATGTTAAACATACAATATAATAGTGATAAATATGCAGTAAATATATGTTAAATATACAGTATAATAATGAACGTGATTCTCTCTCTTTCTCTCTCTCTCTCTCTCTATATATATATATATATATATAAATGATTCCTTAATTCACGGTCTCCACATATTTTTGTTTGACAAAATATGTAGTACATATATGTTAAACATGCAATATAATAATATTAAATATGCAGTACATATATGTTAAATATTCAGTAGAATCAACGCAGAGCACATACACGGTCCCCACACGTTAATGAGCATAATTTTCTCTTTCTATAACTGATTCCTTAATTCACGATCCCCACATATTTTTTGTTTGATAATTTTATCCTTACTGGGATTTAATTAATTAGTTAATCTATTATTATCATATATTAATCCTAGCCTTTGATGTATGTAGGGGGATGGTTGAGATCAGTCCATATTGTATCACCTAGGAGGGTGGTCTCACTGGATCCTCCTCCTATATATATAAAGAGAGAGAGACTATTGTAGGTCCCAAGGGGTGAGTTGTAAGGTTTAGAAATGGGGGTTGAATAAACCTTACCAAATTTTAAAACTTAGTCCTTTTTAAATAATTTTTACAGAGTTAACTCACACCAACTAAGTCCTTGAGAGACATCTAGGTTAGCTTTCTTCAGCGAAGTTACCCACTCAACAGACTCGACTGAGCTGTTGATAGTATAACTCAGTTGGGTTAGCTAACACTTAATTTTACAATTGATCTGGTTTTTGTTCCTGCATATGGCATCGTGATTTTTCGAGGGGGTTTTATAGCTGGGGAATCTCTTAGTAAACCAGCTGAGAGGCCTTTGAACCTTGCTTTAATGTCTTTGATTCGCTCGTAGTGCTTCTAAGCTACCTTATCGAACTCGGCCTTCCATTGCTTTTGATCGCTTGACCGCCATTCTGATTTCTCTTCTATGGTCGCTCTTTCGGTAGTCTTTCGTAATCGATTTGCCTCTGGATCGCTTTGTGGGGTCTTAGCAAACATAATTTTCAAGGGAGGTTTCTTCAATGAGCTACTACCTTCCACCTTCCTTGCTTCCCCTTTCATTCCTTCCTTATCACTCTGATGTCTTTCCTTCAATTCCTTCAATTCTTCTTCCCCCTTTTTAGCATCATCACCAAGGGGTAGAGCCAGGTTAGGGAATATATCACTCAGGAGTAGATCAATCTTGATGTTCATCAAATCATGCTTGTCATGAGTCTTAGAGTATGCTGCTCTGAATTCTGATCTTATGACCATGGTATCAGTTGCCATCAACTTCATCTCTGTTTTGAGCACCTTAATCTGCTGTTCAACATTGGCCTCCATTCTCTAAATTTCTAATTTATGCTGAGCCTTGAGCAGTTCCATATCATACCTATGCGATTTATTTATCCTGAACATGTGGTCCATTTGCCTTTGCTGGAACATGGCATTATTTGAGCTCCAGATCACCATTTTTGCAAATAAAGATTTAAAGTAGGTGACCTGCTCACGCCTTAATGCCTTTACTTGTCCAACCCATTCTTTAATTCTCAATACTGTCCCTCGGATGTCTCCAGTGATAGCAGCATCTCTGTTATCTAGCCTTCGGTCCAATGCTGCAAAGCCATGCTCCATCTTCTCTATTTAAGCACAAATGGCTTCAAAAGCTTTTCGGAAGTTGGCTATCTCAGCGGACTGGTCCTCAGGCCATACATCATTGAAATAAAAACCAATCAGCACCATCGTGGTCTCAGCTGGTGTTCTGATTTCTTCTGGAGAGACTTGGACATTGATCCGCACGTTTCGCGCCGACTCGGCCAAAAAGAAATGTGGGCTTCAAACGGAAAATATTCCGCAAACAGATCTACAGGGAAAATAAGTATCTCCACATCATGGCTTGTGGTGCCTTTCCTTTTTCTTTCAAGATGTTTACAGCTCTGTGTGCCTCAGTTGTTTCAGCGTCATCGACATCTTGAGGAGTTGTGTTAGCCTGCTGAGCTGACTGACCCTCAGCTATTTTAACAGCTTCCTCGGCATCAGTTGTTTCTTCCTGTTGAGTTGTCTGTTCCTCGACTGACTTATCAGCTTCATCGGAGGGTGATGGTGCCATTGGGGGTGGGCCATCAACCATCGTGAATTGCCTGGGAGCAGCCTTATCACTGGCCGGACTTCGTGTTGCCTGTGCTTCCTCATCAGCTTTGTCCTTGGTAGATGTATCAATGAGACTGGACTCAGCTTCATTCTCAGATTCCAGGAATCGAGTGTCAATATTTTCTTGGGAATCATAAAGGGCGCTGATCTCTTCTTCTTCCTCAGTAACCTCCACATGAGGAGCAGACACTTCCTCAACAACCATTTTACCTAGGGAAGTCTCAACCTCCTCTAGGCTTTCATCACCCTCAGCAGTCTCAACCGCTGATGGGCCTTGTACATCCCTTTGTGCAGTCTCAACTGCAGCAGGGTCTTCTGCAATTATCCCTTCAGCAGATGGAGCTACTTTAGGGTCTTCAATGACATCCTTTGGAGTCTCAACTCTTTGGATTGGACTTTCTGGTCAAGAAGTCTCAACTCTTTTGGCCTCACTTCCATCATGTGCCTTAGCTACTTCAGCAGCATCATCGGCCTGCATTGCAATTGAAGTTTTAGCTGAGACAGTGTGAACCGTCTGAGCTTCGTCAACTTCAGTCTGCTGAACGTTAAGATTCTCTCCATTGCCTCCTAACTCCTTTAGAGGTTGGTCTCCCACAGCATCCTCCGACCTAGCTGTGGTGGTTTGAGTTTCCCCCTCAGCTGGCGCACTAGCTGAGTCTTGAGTTGTGGGGTTACTCAAAATCTGAGACCTGACTATTATTCCAATTGAGTGTTCAACCATCTGGGCAGGTGTCTCAACACCTTCTGCAGGAATTGGCTTGTCTAAGGTGCCCGCTTCATCACCTTCCTTAGCTTCATCACCATTTTTCTTTGTACCATCTTTTTCAGAGTGCACATATGATGTGGTGCCATCAATGGTTCACACCACATCCATGATATCAGGTCTAGGAGAGATTTGAGAAGACTCCCCTATACCCTCTTGCATACGCTACTCGTGCATCTCTTTTGATTCTTTGACTGCTTGCCGGAACTCAGCTTTCTCGGCTGCAACAACATGGCCGATCTCCTCAATGTCATTGTCACTGCTGTCAGTTGAGTACATGACAAACTTAGGTACATCAGCGAATGGGCATGAATGAGGCTTCTTTAACTCCTCAATAGCTTTAGCCTTCTCCATGGCCTTTTGCTTCTCTTCATCCCTCTTTTCAAAAAGGATAGATATACATAAATCAGGATTTAGAGTGGAGCTAACAGCTATGTTTCCTAGGAAGATTAGGAGCTCTTCTTCTTCAATAAACTCAAGGCTCTGGAATTGATGTCTTGCATAACTCAGCTTCCAATATCTTCATATCCTGAGGCTTTCCTGGATATTAGGATAGACATGAGATAACATTATAACATCATCATCATCATCCTCCTCCTGAGTAGGTGCAAGTGGAGCATGTTCCTCCTCAGGTGTTTGTGCATCAGTCTGAGGGGACTGAACAACTAACTATTCAGTCTGTTTAGTTGTGTCAGCTCTATGTTGTTCAGCTATCTCTCGAACAGTTGTGTCTTGTTCAATACGCTAATCCACATCAGCAGTCTTCTCAGCATCTGTGGTGATCACTTCACCACCTGCAACTTCGTTAGACTGCTCTTCCAGAGCTTCAGCAGTCTCATGTGTTGGCTGAGTGCCATATTCAACTTGTTTCTCAAGTTCGGATTTCTTGAACAACCTTCTTTTTTTAGTTTTAACAAGAGGAATTTCTTCCTCTTTAGCTTCCTCGTGGCTTCTGGCTCCACCATCTTTTTCTTCTTGGCTGCAGTTGGCTTGTGAGGCACAGTTGAGCGCTTTTTCTTCACAATCGGAGAAGGTGCAACTGTATCCTTCTCGGTCTTGGCTGCTAAGGCAGGTGCGACATCTGGCGCGGCTGCAGGCGCAGGTGCTTGTGTCGACTTGGCTACTGGGGAAGGTGCATCCTTAGCTGCAACAACTCTCTTCTTCTTCTGAGTCGGCTTCATAGAAGGAGCTAGGACAGTTGCAGCTGTGTCCTCGGGGACAGGATCAGTTGATTCACCTTCGCTGGTGTCAGCTCTTCGTGCATGTGCCTGCCTTTGAACACCGAATAAATTTTCTTTGAGCATCTTCTTGTTGACATGGAAAATCTTCCCATGCCTAAGTGCAATCCCCTTCACCTCCATAAGATGGCCAATGACCAGGCCATATCCCAGCGAGCTTACAAACAGACCATCATCAGTGATGGTCTTGTTAAGAACATTCTGGCAGATTCGGCAGAAGGTGAACTCAACCCATTTCACATTTTTCTCTTACATGATCGCATCCATCACGATCAACTTCATCCGAGACAGCTGATTGAAGCTGCCGAATTTCATGTCCATACATTTGGACACAATGTCCATCAGTTTATGATAGTCATCCTTGATCAATGACTTATTGGTTGTGTAAACAGCCTTAGCAGCAGACTTTGGCTTGACAATCTCCTTCCATGCCGCAGCCATGTTAACATCTTTCTCAGCTATCTCATTCATCTCTTCCGAAGGCATATGACGAAAGGTGATTGCTCAACTAAGTCCGGGCGATTATTTTGATATTCTTGTTGTGGGTGATGATATAATCTCCCCATCGTGAACATAACGACTTCCTCTTAGATGCTTGAGAGTATTCCATCATGAGAAATCCCTTCAGGCTGGATTTCTCTAACTTTGCAACAATCTTTTGAACCAGGGCCTTATCAACTCCCTGTTTCAGCATCCCTTCGAAATCCACAGTCGAGCCAGAGTAGATTTTCTCAGACATCTTGATGAAATCATAAGTAGCATCCATTTTCATGAAAAAAACCAGTGAGAATCGCAGAACGATACTTGAAAAACTAGGGTTTCATTGCTTAACAAAAAAAAACTTGAACTTGCTTTCTGGAGAAGAGAGTGTTGTGAGGAGAGAGAAAAAATGAGTTTTGCTTTTTATGGGAAGTGAGAGGATGGTTTTTAGAATTTGAAAAATTTGACAAAATCAATGGCCGGGATTAAACCTTTGAAACCACATTAATTTCCCCACACTAAATGTTGCAGCATTTATATCCAATCATATGCTAAACGTGTGTAGCTTTTGTTCTGACACAATAATTACGCTGACATAATGCCCAAAAACATTCTCGCTCGCAGAAAATGACCGAGTTTTGTCACTTAGCTCATAAATAACTCGATTATCTTCCAAAAGTGACTTAACTTTGCTTCTATCTTCACATAATGATCACTCAGCTGTCAGCTAACTCGATACAACTGATTTCCCGTCTTGGCTGTTTCACTTGGCTGAAAAATGAAATTTAGCTTGTTTTTCATTTCTCTCTTCTTTTGACTCTACTAATTGAGTCTTCTGAGTCTCATAACTCATCTCAATCAAATCTACCTCATTCGTAAGCTGTTCAAATCTTGATTCACATAGAGGTTTTGTGAATATGTCAGCTAGTTGCTTATCAGTTGAGATATATTCCAAAGTGATGTCTTTCTTTTCAACATGATCTCTTATGAAATGATATCTGACATCAATGTGTTTTGTTATTGAATGCAAAACTTGATTCTGAGTAATTGTAATAGCACTTGTATTATCACACATAATTGGAATTTCTTTTTCTTCTATATCATAATCTCTCAGTTGTTGCCTCATCCATAGAACTTGGGCACAACAGCTGCCCACATATATGTACTATGCTTCAGCTGTGGATGTAGCTATTGAATTTTATTTCTTGTTTAACCAAGAAACCAGTCTATTTCCAAGCATTTGACAAGTACCTGAAGTACTTATCCTGTCCACTCTACATCCAGCATAGGCTGAGTCTGAGTAGCCTATCAGATTGAATCCTCCATTCTTTGGATACCATAGGCCAACTTCTTGGCATCCTTTCAAATACCTTAGGATTCTCCTAGCTACAGTCATGTGACTCTCTTTTGGTGCAGATTGAAATCTAGCACATACACCTACAACAAATGTGATGTCTGGCCTACTTGTTGTTAAATAGAGTAGTGATCCAATGAGAGCTCTGTATATAGTTTGATCAACAGCTTTGCCATCTGCATCCACATCCATCTTAATTGAAGTGTTCATTGGGATCTTCGATGACTTTTCTTCCATACCAAATTTCTTCATCAAATCTCTGGTATATTTAGTTTGACTTATGAAGGTTTCATCCTTCATTTGCTTGACTTGAAGTCCTAGAAACAAAGTCAGCTTTCCCATCATGCTCATTTCAAACTTCCCTTGCATGAGGTTTGAAAACTTGTCACACGGCTCTTTATTTGTGAATCCAAAGATGATATCATCCACATAGATTTGAACAAGCAGTATACTCTCCCCATCTTGGATTTTGAAGAGTGTTCTATCAACCTTTCCTTTGGTGAATCCATTGTCAATTAGGAATTGAGATAATGTGTCATACCATGCTCTTGGATCTTGTTTTAATCCATACAGTGCCTTCTTGAGGTTGTAGACTTTGTCCCCAATAGTTTTCTGCTCAAAACCTAGAGGTTGTTCAATATAGACGTCTTCTTCTAAAAGTCCATTAAGGAATGCACTCTTCACATCCATTGATACACAGTGAAGTTCTTGTGTGCAACATAAGCAAGAAATATCGTTATTGCTCCCAACATAGCAACTGGAGCAAAGGTTTCATCAAAATCTAATCATTCCTCTTGGAAATGCCCTTTGGCTACCAATCTTGCTTTGTTTCATACTACAGATCATTCCTCATTCATCTTGTTCCTGAATACCCACTTAGTACCAATAATATTTTGGTGGGTAGGCCTTTGAACTAATTCCCATATTTTGTTTCTTTCAAACTGATTCAGCTCTTCTTGCATAGTTTGAATCTAATGTGTATCATCCAATACTTGAGACACATCTTTAGGCTCTATATGAGAAATGAAATAAGTAAACATGGCTTCATGTTGAGCTATGGATCTGGTTCTTATTCCATATCTAACATCTCCAATGATTAACTCAGGTGGATGGTTTCTCAGCCATCTCACACTGGTTGGATTAAGTCTATTGGATTCACCGTCTTCTTTGACTAAGTTATTTTGAACAACTTTTTCATCATCATTCAAATTGCGAGACCTTTCATTGTCTTTGAGATTCACCTATCTCATCTTCATCAGGATTAAGTGCTCTCACATCTGCATCAACATAGGGATTCTTCTGCATAGTTGGTTGATTCTATTTCTCAGCTAACTCATTTATGTCTTATCCATTTACATTTGGTTCATCAAATACCACATGGATAGACTTGTAGGTCCCAAGGGGTGTAAGTGTAAGGTTTAGAAGGGGGGTTGAATAAACCTTAGCAAATTTTCGATTTAGTCCTTTTAAATATAAAGAGTTGATACTACACGGTTGATTGTGTCCTTGATGGACAAATCAATTTAGTCACTCAAGTAGAGTTAATCTCTCTCGAGACTCAACCGAGTTGTTGATGGAATAACTCATGATTGGCTCTAAATTAACTGTTGTGGTTTTGTTTTCAGTGGAAGACTTAACACCCTTAAGTTTGATTAAGCAAGAATTTAGTGCTTGGTTTAGTACTTATAAATTATCAAGTGGATAGCAAATATGTCGTGAGAATTAAACAATTAAGATGCGAGAAATTAAAGTCTTGCTGAAATGTAAATGACACAATGGAATTTTTATAGAGGTTCGAAGATGGGGTAATTCTTCTACTCCTCTCTTCTCCAACTCTGGAGGAATCCACTAGGTAATGATCGAGTATACAAAGTGGTAACAGTCCGGATACAAGTCTTGATCACACGGTGACTTGATCCTTTGGGACTCGATCTGGGAGACGCCTTGATCACTCGGTGGCTTCTCACATGCGACTCGGCTTCTCCACAGGCATTTTTGCCTTGCTACTCTGACTCACTTGCTCAAGCTCTTTGGATTTGATCACGAAGCCCTCCAAAAGCTTAAGACTTGGTTCGACCTTGAACCTTCCTACAATCTTTCGTGGAATGTAGACCCCTTGATTTTTCAGTATTTTCCTCTTCAACTGATTGAAGTTATCTTTCCTTCACAGGTGAGTGTTGGATTGATGTTCTTCGTAGTGTAGGCTTGAGGATTGAGAATGTTTGATTTTCTAATAATTGCTTGAACGTTTTTAGTTCAGGTCTGTGACTTGTGTCGCTTGTCACTTGTATGTCTCTCTCATTCTCAAATAAACTCCTCAGCCTTTTATAGTGATCTTTCAAAAATTTGCCCGTTGAAGAGATAGGCTTATTTTTGAAAGTCACTTGCAGTCGTTGGCTTGTCTTGTTGCGATCCTTGGAATTGCCATTTCCTCGTATGAATTGTTCTTTCACCTTTTCGAGTTCGACACGGTGTAGTGCTTCCCATTGGTTCATTCCTTTTGCACGCAGGGTGAGCACTCGAGAAAGGTGGTATGGAGATATTACTTGTTTAAGTAATTCTCTTGATTTACGTGCAACGGATCTTTTTCGATTATCTCGACTTGACCGCATTTCTTTGCTTTCCCCAGGTGACTTAGAGTCGACTTCCAATCATTGGGTGACTCTTGTCACTTCAATTTGAGACTTGGCTTTTCTCGAGTTGCCTTGATCGATACTCCACTCAGTGCATCTCTCACCGCTTCTTGATAGAGTTCTGTCTCTCTTCTTTGCCATACTCAGTTGTCTCGCGTGAGTCTTCCTTCTAGTCTTGATTGTCTTCTTGCATGTTAGGGGCGTAGGTGACTTAACTCGGCAGCGACTCTATTTATTACAATGTATTTTAAAACAAGAATTGGGGTGCCAACTTTCTATTCTAAGTTTTACATGGCATTCATCAAAATCTAAACAATAAATTTCTAACAATTTCCCCTTTTTGATGATGCCAAAAACTTAAACCATTCAAAAATGCAAATAGCAAAGATACATACGAGATAGTGTATTGACATAGAATGTATGCGTTAAGAATCAATCCTTTTATTGATCATAACATTCTTGTTCTTTTACAATCAATTTGTTTACAAGGTGTATCGAGCACATATTTGTCTACACAGAAAAATAAAGAATTTATAGCTTTATTTGGAAGACTTACATTGTATGTATTTACATAATAAAATACACGAAGGGTTGGACAAAGACAACACTTCATCTCCTTTGTCTCCTTCTTTCATCTTGTTCAAAGATCTTCTTCTCTTCTTCTCTTTTTCTCGTCAAGTCAGTGCCTTCTTTTTCTTTTCATATGCCTTCCTGGCAGCTTCATCTCTTCTTAATCTTTCTGTCTTTCCTCCCATAGTGAGTTTGTCTCTTGTTTTCTTCTTCTAATCTTTTTGCATACTCGGCGTTACTTTTAGCCACTTGCAAATTTGCTACTTGGTCAAGCTTTGACCAAAGTAGATCCCTCATTTCTTTCCGGATCCACGTATTCAATGTTTTTGGGGCAGGCCTGGAGTCAAGCTTCTTCCTCCACCATCGCTTCTTTCCTCTACCTGCGGGCGTATCTTTGTACTAGGGTCTTCTTCTTTCCCGGTGAGTGACCGGCGGAGTGACAGCAGAGTGACTACGTAGGTAGTCTTTGCTGTCGGCTTCTTCACATAACGTGAGACCCTTTTCCAAGTACAAGTCCCAAGCTTGAGCCATAGACATATTTGCAAAGTATCCTTGATTCGAGCGTTTTAAATTCATCAACTGATCGTGGCTCTATCCCGACATACGAGATGGCATAAGTGTCTCCCTCATGCGGAATGCCTCCATGTTCTTTCAAGATGTTCATAACTCGGGCATCCATTCTTCCTTCCACTTCCTTCATCCCCTGCTTCAATTGTTTTTCTCTTTTCGGCCATAGATATAACAGAGTGTTGGAGTGGCGAGTCACGGGGAGTTTGTTGTTGATAATGTCACCGTGATGAGGACCCTGTTGAGGGGTTTGTGCAATCATCAAGGTCACATCTTTCGATCCTTCCCCCTTGCAGATTTTCCTTTCTTTTGTTTCAACACTTCCTCGGTGATTTTCCCTTCGCACTTTGCTCCTTCCTTCTCAACTTCGGATCCCCTTGCGCCTTTAGGTATTCCTCTTCCCCCTTTTTGGCATCATCAAAGGAGAGAGGAACGCCACGGAAACTTGGACTTGCAAGCGGGAAGTCGAGCCTGGCGATAGTTGAGTTTTGTCTCGAGTCCGCTGCAGAGTATGCGGACGAAAGTCGGATCGAGTAGCATTGGACTCTGCTTTGAAATCGGCTTCATCTCAGCCATGAGAAGGCTGAATTTTGTATTCATGGTTTCTTCCAAACGCCTTTGTAGATCACTCTTGTTTTGCTCACGCAGCGGCTTAATCTCGGCAATGTGAGCTTCATGCATGTGCTCAATATGCTCTCTCGGCCGTTTTTGCATCGGCATTTTCACTCTCCATACCAGCTGACTTGTTGAACAATGTCCTAAAGTATCTAACTTGTTCCACACGCATTGTTTCTTCTTTGTTGCCACCATTCCCGATCCGGATTTGTTATGCCTCTTAAATCGCCAGTGAGATTGGCATCTCTGTTGTCGATCGCATGTCCATAGAGGCGATGCCTCTCCATCCGTTCAATCTCGGCCGAATAATGCCTTGAACACTTCGCGGACTTGGTGATTTCTTCCGTTGCGGTGATGGCCAGGCGGCGTCAAAATCATAATCATTTGGAACAATGGTGCACGATGGAAAAACGGAGCTGGTGCGTGGTAGCGTCGCGTTCGTTTTCGACTCTTCATGGAGGTCGGGTACCTCGGGGAAAAAGGAAAAGATTCTATAAAGGATTCATCACCGCCAACCGGTGGGATTTGTTCGATGATGAGCGGTGCGCGTGAAGTTCTTTTAGGAATCGACCTGCTGCGGCTTGAGGAGCCTGCGCATGGACTACAGTTCAACCGGGTTTTTTGTGAAGTGGACCCGACTTGCCGAGCCCATTTGTCTCAACCGTTGGTCTGGTGATTTCTCCAATTGAGTAGGCGGTCCTCGGCCTTATCGAGCGTCATCGGACGATGATGAGATTTCCATTGGTGGCTCATCATCAAAATTAAAGGTTTTGAGTAGTCTTGGGATCGACTTGCTCGTGCTTGGAACATCCGGTGAGTCTTTTGGATTTGTCACGGGGATGACTCGGCCTTCTTCTTCCTTTCGATCCCAGAAAAGGTTACATCAGGATTATCCGGGAATCATGAAGTGCGCTTATCTCCTTCTCGGGATGGGTCGATGATAGCGGGGAGGGATGTTCTCTACTTGGCTTCTTTACCCAGGGAAGTCTCAACCTCCCGTGGGCCTTCATTACCTCCGGCAGTCTCTCTGCGGCGAGGCCTTGGTCCTCCTTTCGACGGTGTCGGTTTGTCTTAGGGTCTTCTATGGTGGCATCCATTGGAGTCTCAACCCCATGGATTGCACTTTCATCGCCCAGTGTTAACTCCGGGTACGTTCCTTCCTACGTGCGTCGATCTGCATCGCCAGCGGCGTCATTAGCCTCGTGAGAGCGATTGGCACCTCGGTGAGACAGTCTCAATCGTCTGTCGAGCTTCGTTGATGGCAACTTGTTGTTCTTCTTGTGTTTGTATTTTCTCTACTTCGCCTCCTTGATTCGTTGTGGAGTCATCTGCAGCATCCTCCGACCTTGCTGCAGTGGAGGAGTTTACCCCTCGGTGGCGCACCAGTGAGTGACTTGGAATGGGGTCACTCGTCTCCAAACTCCCTTGTTTCGATTGAATGTTCAGCCGTTGGGGCAGGTGGTAAAACACCTTCAATAGGGGTTGGCTCGATTGGGGTCCCCATTATCCCGGTTTCATCGCCAAGTCCCTTATTGCCTTCTTCCGAGTGAGTGGGAAGTGGTGGCAGCAACAACGAGTGGCGATTTGCTGAACCACTCCCATTGGATCAATTTCACTGTGTTCTGGAGGACTCTCCTGGTCCCTCCATCAATCTTTGCTCGTGAAGGATTCTCGGATTCATGCAATGCTTGCTGCATTTGCAACTCTTACGTGGCAGCAGCATTCTCCGGATCTCTCATCACTGTCGAGAAGACATCAAGGAGAGGATGTGTGTGTTACGTAGTGCGGAGATAGGACGGATGCTTGCCTTCTCACGTGCCTCGGCTTTCCTCGCTTGCTTTTCTTTCTCCTTGTCCTTGAAGATCTGCGGGATGTCCGTGCGATTGTCTTCATCCATCTTTGGGAGCACAAAGTGGTTAGTCAAGGAAGTTTAACAGTTCCTCTTCTTCTTCTATAAACTCGGCCGTTGGAACTTTCCTTGATTTACTCAACTTCCATTTCCTCCACTCACGCAGACGATTTTGGATGTCGGGTAAGGTGGAGATAGGATCATCACATCACTATCCGCTTTATCGTTTCTTCTTGTGTTTAATTTGTTTGAACTACAAGCTGTGTCTTGAGTTGCCTCGCTTGATCGCCTTGAGCAGACTTGCATTGTTTCATCAACTACATCCGGAGACTCTACTTCTCCGCCCAGATCTCCCAGATCTCTGCTCGGTGAGTGGGGACTCGGCCCGGTTCTCAAGCTCGGAGTGCTTGATAATTCGTCTTCTTCTCCTAGTTTGTACGGAGGGATTTCCTCGGTTCGTAGACGGTTTCCTCGAATCTTGGGCGGCGGGGGGTCTTTGGTGTCTTTTTTCGAGGAGCGGGCCGTCTTGGCTTCTCGTTCTCCTCTTTTGACGATCGGAGAAGGTATTTGTGAGTCCCTTCTCGGCCCGGCGCTGCGGGCGGGGAGACACGAGCTGCGGGGCGGTGACTCTGCTGCGGGGGGAGCGATTTTGACTTTCTTTCTTCTGCAGGGGCGGATCTTCTTCTTAGTTGCGAGCAGGGCGACTTTTCTTCTTGGGTGGAGAGGAAACAATTTGTATCTTGGTCGGTGATTCCCCTCACTCGTGTCGGCTCTCTTGGCGTAGGCTCTCTTCGTGCGCGAGAGGTTTGCTCTGAACATCCTCTTGTTAACATGAAATGCCTTCCCATGTCTAAGAGGACTCCTTTCACCTCCATCACCGGCCAATCACTAGGCCATATCCTAGGGATCCTCCAAATGAGCCATCTTCCTTGAAGGATTTGTTCCTACGTTCGCGAGTCTGCTTTGTAGACAACCTCGGCCATTTATTTTCTTTTTCTGCGATGATTGCGGCCATTACAATCAGCTTTGCCTTTGTGATTGGTCAAAGCTGCCAAATTTGATGTCGATACATTTGGAAACTATGTCCAACGACTTGTGATAATCCTCCTTCAGCGATCTCTTGTTGTTTGTGTACACTATTTTATCAGACATCGGGCTTGGCTATTTCTTTCCAAGCATCGGCCCGAGGTTTACATCGGCTTCGTTAATCTCTCGATGCTCCTTCACGCTGGTAGTGAGCAATGTTGACCAAATGCTTGGCGAGAGATAGTCACCGCTTCCCGTGAGCAGATGACTTTATTCCTTTATCGTGAATCTCGGCATTCACGTAGAATTGTGCGACCTCCTCCACATAGGTCATCGGATATTCTAACGTCGAAACGGTTTCGGCCGGGACGTTTCTAATTTTTCAGCGATTTTCTTCACTAGGGTGTCGTCGGACCCTGTTTCACCATTCCGTCGAAATCCACAGAGACCGGTGTGGATTTGCTTCCCTAATTTGACAAAGTCGTAGGTTGGTGCCATTTTTCGGATTTTATCAAAGAAAAACTAAGAGATTGATTTGAAGATAGATAGGGTTTCGAGAGAATTTTTGCCTTTGCTTTTGAGAGAAAGAAATGAACAGTTTTGGAAGTGTGAGAGAGAAAAGAGGCGAAAATGGTTTAAATATGGTTTATGAAAGGGCGTGCGGGTGGTTTTGAAATGTGATCGAAATCAACGGCTTAGATTTTGCACGCCTATTTAGCATTTAATGTCTCGTATTTAATGCGGCAGCATTTATATCCAATCATAAGCTTGGTGTGCGGCTTTTTATGTCCTGTACACATCATCATTATTATGCGACGTATTCCTTAAAACATTCCCGCTTAGTCAAAGCATTGCGTTTTTGTCATTTTGCTCATAAGTGACTAAACTTATCCTTTAGCCGATTTAACTCTACTTCTCACAGTTCTCTTAGTGACTCGGCTACCGGTGACTCGGTGTAGTTGTCTTTCCGATCTGGTGATTCTTGGTGATTTGTGTGTTGACTCTTTTTCACCTCCTTTTCTGTCCATTTCTTTTCTTTAATTCTTCCGAGTGTCGGCTCGTTCAATTAACCCCAACTCATGTTTGAGTTCTTCAAATCTTGACTCACATAATGGTTTTGTGAAGATGTCACCGATTGTTTATCGGTTGAGATATATTCCAAGATGATGTCCTTCTTTTCAATGTGATCTCTTATGAAGTGATATCGACATCGATATGCTTTGTTCTTGAGTGCAACACGAGATTTTGAGTAATGGCATTGCACTTGTGTTATCACACATGATTGGAATTTCTTTTTTCCTCAACTTCATAGTCTCTCATTTCTTTGTCTCATCCATAGGACTTGGGCAAGCTTGTTTGCCATGACTATGTATTCTTCGTTTGTAGAGGTGGCTATTGAATTTTGCTTCTTGCTAAACCAGAAATCGGCCTGTTTCCTAAAGCATTTGACATGTGCCGAAGTGCTCTTCTGCCCACTCTGCATCAAAGATAGTCGAATCGAATAGCCAATTAGCTTGAATCCACCTTCCTTTGGATACCATAGGCCTACTTCTTGGCTTCCTTTCAAGTATCTCAATATTCTCTTAGCATTCTTTGTCATATGGCTCTCTTTTGGAGCAGATTGAAATCTTGCACATACACCTATAGCAAAGGTGATGTCCGCCCGCTTCTTTGTGAGATAGAGCAATGATCCAATAAGTGCTCAGTATCTTGTTTGATCTACGGGCTTGCCATCCGCATCCATGTCCATTTTGGTGATGTATTCATTGGTATTTTTACGAAGACTTCTCCTCCATACCAAACTTCTTCATTAAATCTCTCTCGGTGTATTTTGTTTGACTTATGAAGGTTCCATCCTTCAAATTTGTTTCACTTGGAGTCCAAGGAAGAATGTCGGCTCTCCCATCATGCTCATTTCAAATTTACTTTGCATGAGATTTGAAAACTTTTCACATGACTCTTTGTTTGTGGATCCAAAAATGATGTCATCCACATATATTTGAACAAGCAAAGATACTCTTTTTGTCTTGAATTCGAAAAGTGTTCTATCTACTTTTCCTTTTGTGAATCCATTTTCGGTTAGAAATTGTGACAAGGTATCATACCATGCTCTGGATGCCTGTTTCAATCCATATAGAGCTTTCTTGAGTTTGTATACCTTATCTCCAAGAGTCTTCTGCTCAAAACCTGGAGGTTGTTCAACATACACTTCTTCTTCCAATAAACCATTTAGGAATGCACTTTTTACATCCATCTCGATATACAATGAAATCCTTGTGAGTGCATAGGCAAGAAACATCCTTATAGCTTCCAATCTTGCTACGAGGGCAAATGTTTCATCAAAATCTATCCCTTCTTCTTGGCAATATCCTTTGGCTACTAGTCTTGCTTTGTTTCTTACCACGTAACCTTCCTCGTTCATCTTATTTCGAACACCCATTTGGTGCCAATAACATTTTGATGTATGGGTCTTTGCACTAATTCCCATACTTTATTTCTTTCAAATGATTCAACTCTTCTTGCATAGCTTGAATCCAATGTGTGTCGTCCAATGCTTGTGACACGTCTTTGGGCTCTATTTGCGAGATGAAGCATGTGAACATGGCTTCTTGTTGAGTTCTCGATCTTGTTTTGACACCTTCTCTTATATCTCCAATGACAAGTTCTCGGTGGGTGGTCTCTCGGCCATCTTACATCGGGTTGGAGTAAGTTAGCTGGATTGATCGACTTGTTGTGTTGTTGTGGTCGACTCTCTTGTAATCACTTAGCCGCAAATTTTCCATTGTTTTTGAGATTGACTATCTCATCTTCTTCTCGAATTGATAATTCCAAAAACCCAAAGATAGGGACTCTTACGTATGGTTGGATGATTAAACTTATCGGTGACTCTTCAACGTCTTCTCCATTTACATTTGGCTCATCGAATACCACATGAATGGATTCTTTCGCAACCATAGTTCTTTTGTTGAGTACTCTGTAAGCTTTGCTTTTTTTGAGTATCCTAAGAAGATACCTTCAT
Organism: Rehmannia glutinosa; assembly: GCA_016081115.2. Classification (NCBI taxonomy): domain Eukaryota; kingdom Viridiplantae; phylum Streptophyta; class Magnoliopsida; order Lamiales; family Orobanchaceae; genus Rehmannia; species Rehmannia glutinosa. The sequence goes on from JABTTQ020001514.1 coordinate 29,417, forward strand.
CGACTTTAGCATCAAAAGCCTTTAGATTGTCTTTGCCATTGTTGTGGATGAAGCATTTACATCCAAATATTTGAAATATGCAACATTTGGTTTTCTTCCGATCCGGATCTCATAGGAGTCTTTGTCACCGTCTGTTTATCATACATCCTGTTTTGAGTGTAGCAAGTTGTGTTGATTGCTTGACCCAAAATCTTTTTGGTAACCCCGCCTTGACTAACATGGTCCTTGCCGCTTCTTTGAGGGTTCATTTCCTTCTTTCTCGCAACTCCATTCTGTGGAGTCCTTTCAGATAGTTCATGACCAATACCATTCTCAATACAATCGAGTTATTATTCCATTGACAAACTCGGTTCCTCTGTCCGATCTTATTTTGATAATGGTTTGACTCTTCTCGTTTTGAATCCTTTTCATCATTTGTGGTAGTTTTTGTAGAGTTTCTTTCTTCTTACACATGAATATTGTCCATGTATATCTTGAGTAGTCATCTACTACCACAAAGGTGTATTTCTTTCCACTTATGTTGGTGGTTCCCTTTGGGCCAAATAGATCCATATAAAGCGAGATGCAATATTCTTGTTGAAGATGGGCATGTCTTTTCTTTGAATGATGACTTGATTTGTTTTCCCTTCGACATGCGTCACATATACTCTCCTTTTTGTATCGAGTCCGGAAGTCCTTCCACAAGATTACTTCTTGCCGACTTGTTAATCGTTTTGAAATTTAGGTGACTCGGCTTTTTGTGCCACAAACCAACTTGATTCAAATTTGTGCTCTTTGCTAGTAGACAGGTGTTGGGTGTTGCGATTGACCAATCCACGACATACATATTCTTCTCGTCTACACATCCTTGCAAAGACAACATCATTTGATTCAATATCTTTGATTTGGCATACACCCATGTTGAATCCAACATTGTAGCCCTTGTCACGAGTTGGATCGATGCTCGATAAGTTGAAGTTGAGTCCTTCAACATATGCAACATCTGTGATTTCTAATCCATTCATTTTGATGGATCCAATGCCTCTTATTTCACCAGGAGCTTCATTTCCTCCAAATATGACTTTTGCTCCTTTAACTTCCTTGAATTTTGACAGATTTTTCTTATTTCTGTCATATGTCCGGGGCAGCCACTATCCATGTACCAGGTTCCTTGGCACTTTCACTTCCTTGAACTCCGCAATCAAGGAAATTAAGTTTTAGGTACCCATACTTGTGCGGGTCCGAGGGGTTAGAATTGTAAAATGATCCAACCAACCTATAGCCAAATGATTTGACTCTAAGGGGTTGCCATCTATCGTGCCATAATCATAATTAATCCTGGCAAATTGCTTGGGGATTCTAGGTTCATACAACTGTCTCTTTTGTCCGTATGCTTGCATATGTGTTTTAGCAATTGCCTTCCTTGGGTAATTGTGGTGTCTTTGAGTGTAGTGCCTAGGTGCATATGTGTCTTTGATGAAAGCTCTTATACTTTTGGAATGGCCTTTCTTGAGTTTTAGGCCTTTGCCATTTGGGCTTATATTCCATAAGTCTATCTTTGATAGTTCACATTATTCCAATCAGCTTGGCTTGGATATTTTCTACCATTCCCATCACATGTATTTCTTTTATGGATTTTTACGGGGTTTTTGGTAGCTCGATTCCCTTTTACGAGTATTTTGTTTGGAGTTTCTTTGAGGAACTCTTTGAATCTCTTCTCATTTGTCCTTTCGGCCGCACTCAAATCAAGTTGTTTTCCTTTTCCTTTATAACCAAGGCCGTTTGCTTGTTATTGTGCTTTGGAGTGAATGTGTGTGCAACATTTAGAGTTTTGGATTTTTCGGACTCTTCATGGCTTGAAGATCCTTTTTCCAAAATTACTTTTGAGGTTTGACATAGCACGGAGGAATTAAATCCTAAGCTGTCTTGTCTCCACATTCTCTTTGACTCATAAAAAGATCATCCAATGATTTAGATGCCTTAGTGAATGAGGCAATAACATTTTTGAGGTCATTCTCCTCTTCTCTATAGCGGTAATTTCGCTATTAATTTAGCATTTTAGAAGCTTTTAAACTTTCATTCTCATCACCTATTTGACTTAGAGTACTCAACTCCTTAGTCACTTTGAGTTTTGACTCTTGAGTAGGCTGTTTTCCTCATTCAATAGTGTGTGTGAGGATTTAATGTGTTCAAAATCTTTCATCATATTTCCTAATGAATCATAAAGATCGAGTGGGTGATGAAGTGTGTGTGTCACGATCACTATCACTAGAGTCCGAGTTTGATGAGTTAGAGTGTACCTCATCTTCTTGGTCGGAGTTGATCTTGTTCTTTGGCCATTAAGCGAGATCATGGCTTCTTCTTTGAGTCACTTGAGTAGTCAGCTTCTTTGCTCTCTGAATCATTTGTCTCTCTTGACTTGGTTGTTTCAGCAGATCTCTGCAGCCATCATTGCCTTTTTTTTTTCTTTTCTTGTCTTCTTTCTCTCAAGACTTTTCTTTCTTCTTCATTCCTGTATTTGTTAACTACAGGATATGAGCGATCAATGGCATAGTGACTGGTTGTCTGCAGTTCCAACATAGATATTCAGCCTTTTGATCGACTCTTTCCATTCTTGGATTGTCCGCCCTTTGATACTCAACTTTTTGATGATCTGTTCTCTTGGTTGGTCTATCTTCCTTGATTTGGAGGAGCCGAGTGTCTTCGGAAGATTCACCCTTTCCTCTCTTGTAGTTCTTATTGAAGAACTTGTTGAACCTCTTAACCATCGGGGCTATTTTTTGGATCAATGACTTCTTTGACCTCGGCTCTCTTCCCATCTTTAACAATTAGAGAGCTGTTTGGGGTGTTGTCTCTTCTGGTCTTTTCTTCTCGGCTCAAACTCGTAGGCTTTGAGGTCCGAGAATAATTCATGGTTGGATGTCTTTGATAGGTCCATGGAATGTCTCAGTGCCATGACCTTCATTTCCCATTCATTTGGAAGACTTTTTAGGATCTTCATACACATTTCTTCTCGTGTATATTCCTTTCCAAGTGCGACATGCTCATTTGTGATTTCGTGAACCGAGCATCCAGTTGATCCAGGTTTTCTCCCGAGATCATTTTGAAGTTCTCAAATTTTGTGACACACGATAATTTGTTTTCTTTGATTTGCTCTGAGCCTTCACAAATTAATGTCAGCTTGTCCCAGATTTCTTTAGCCGTTTTGCATGATTTGACTTTATTGAACATGACTTTATTGACAAGTACCTGAAGTACTTATCCTGTCCACTCTACATCCAGCATAGGCTGAGTCTGAGTAGCCTATCAGCTTGAATCCTCCATTCTTTGGATACCATAGGCCAACTTCTTGGCATCCTTTCAAATACCTTAGGATTCTCCTAGCTACAGTCATGTGACTCTCTTTTGGTGCAGATTGAAATCTAGCACATACACCTACAACAAATGTGATGTCTGGCCTACTTGTTGTTAAATAGAGTAGTGATCCAATGAGAGCTCTGTATATAGTTTGATCAACAGCTTTGCCATCTGCATCCACATCCATCTTAATTGAAGTGTTCATTGGGATCTTCGATGACTTTTCTTCCATACCAAATTTCTTCATCAAATCTCTGGTATATTTAGTTTGACTTATGAAGGTTTCATCCTTCATTTGCTTGACTTGAAGTCCTAGAAACAAAGTCAGCTTTCCCATCATGCTCATTTCAAACTTCCCTTGCATGAGGTTTGAAAACTTGTCATACAGCTCTTTATTTGTGAATCCAAAGATGATATCATCCACATAGATTTGAACAAGCAGTATACTCTCCCCATCTTGGATTTTGAAGAGTGTTCTATCAACCTTTCCTTTGGTGAATCCATTGTCAATTAGGAATTGAGATAATGTGTCATACCATGCTCTTGGATCTTGTTTTAATCCATACAGTGCCTTCTTGAGGTTGTAGACTTTGTCTCCAATAGTTTTCTGCTCAAAACCTAGAGGTTGTTCAATATAGACGTCTTCTTCTAAAAGTCCATTAAGGAATGCACTCTTCACATCCATTGATACACAGTGAAGTTCTTGTGTGCAACATAAGCAAGAAATATCGTTATTGCTCCCAACCTAGCAACTGGAGCAAAGGTTTCATCAAAATCTAATCATTCCTCTTGGAAATGCCCTTTGGCTACCAATCTTGCTTTGTTTCATACTACAGATCATTCCTCATTCATCTTGTTCCTGAATACCCACTTAGTACCAATAATATTTTGGTGGGTAGGCCTTTGAACTAATTCCCATATTTTGTTTCTTTCAAACTGATTCAGCTCTTCTTGCATATTTTGAATCTAATGTGTATCATCCAATACTTGAGACACATCTTTAGGCTCTATATGAGAAATGAAATAAGTAAACATGGCTTCATGTTGAGCTATGGATCTGGTTCTTATTCCATATCTAACATCTCCAATGATTAACTCAGGTGGATGGTTTCTCAGCCATCTCACACCTGGTTGGATTAAGTCTATTGGATTCAGCCGTCTTGCAGCTAAGTTATTTTGAACAACTTTTTCATCATCATTCAGCTGCAGACCTTTCAGCTGTCTTTGAGATTCACCTATCTCATCTTCATCAGGATTAAGTGCTCTCACATCTGCATCAACATAGGGATTCTTCTGCATAGCTGGTTGATTTTGTTTCTCAGCTAACTCATTTATGTCTTATCCATTTACATTTGGTTCATCAAATACCACATGGATAGACTTGTAGGTCCCAAGGGGTGTAAGTGTAAGGTTTAGAAGGGGGGGTTGAATAAACCTTACCAAATTTTCGATTTAGTCATTTTAAATATACAGAGTTGATACTACACAGCTGTGTCTTTGATGGATAGTCAATTTAGTCACTCAGAGAGTTAATCTCTCCAAGACTCAACCGAGCTGTTGATGGAATAACTCGGTGTTGGCTCTAAATTAACTCGATTGTGGTTTTGTTTTTTGGAAGACTTAACACCCTTAAGTTTGATTAAGCAAGAATTTAGTGCTTGGTTTAGTACTTATAAATTATCAAGTGGATAGCAAATATGTCGCTAATTAAACAATTAAGATGCGAGAAATTAAAGTCTTTGAAATGTAAATGACACAATGGAATTTTTATAGAGGTTCGAAGATGGGGTAATTCTTCTACTCCTCTCTTCTCCAACTCCTGGAGGAATCCACTAGGTAATGATCAAGATACAAAGTGGTAACAGTCAGGATACAAGTCTTGATCACACTGGTGACTTGATCCTTTGGGACTCGGTCGGAGACGCCTTGATCACTCGGTGGCTTCTCGTGACGACTCGGCTTCTTCACAGGCAAATTTGCCTTGCTACTACTGACTCACTTGCTCAAGCTCTTTGGATTTGATCACGAAGCCCTCCAAAAGCTTAAGACTTGGTTCGACCTTGAACCTTCCTACAATCTTTCGTGGAATGTAGACCCCTTGATTTTTCAAGTATTTTCCTCTTCAATCGATTGAAGTTATCTTTCCTTCACGGGTGAGTGTTGGATTGATGTTCTTCGTAGTGTAGGCTTGAGGATTGAGAATGTTTCAGATTTTCTAATAATTGCTTGAACGTTTTTAGTTCAGGTCTGTGACTTGTGTCGCTTGTCACTTGTATGTCTCTCTCATTCTCAAATAAACTCCTCAGCCTTTTATAGTGATCTTTCAAAAATTTGCCCGTTGAAGAGATAGGCTTATTTTTGAAAGTCACTTGCAGTCGTTGGCTTGTCTTGTTGCAGTCCTTGGAATTGCCATTTCCTCGTATGAATTGTTCTTTCACCTTTTTAGAGTTCTGAAACGGTGTAGAACTTCCCATTGGTTCATTTCTTTTGCACGCTTCTGGGACTGAGCACTCCGAGAAAGGTGGTATGGAGATATTACTTGTTTAAATAATTCTCTTGATTTACGGCAACGGATCTTTTCTGATTATCTCGACTTGATCGCATTTCTTTGCTTTCCCGGGTGACTTAGAGTCGACTTCCAATCATCAGGTGACTCTTGTCACTTCAATTTGAGACTCGCTTTTCTCGAGTTGCTTTGATCGATACTCCACTCACCGCATCTCACCGCTTCTTGATAGAGTTCTGTCTACTCTTCTTTGCCATACTCACTTGTCTCCGTGAGTCTTCCTTCTAGTCTTGATTGTCTTCTTGCATGTTGGGCGTGGGCCGACTTAACTCACTTGGCGACCTCTATTTATTACAATGTATTTTAAAACAAGAATTGGGGTGCCAACTTTCTATTCTAAGTTTTACATGGCATTCATCAAAATCTAAACAATACATTTCCTAACAAGACTCTTCTGTGACCATAGTCCTCTAGTTTAGCACTCTATAAGCTTTACTCTCAGCTGAGTATCCCAGAAAGATACCTTCATCAGCTTTAGCATCAAAAGCTTTTAAGTTTTCATTGCCATTGTTGTGGATGAAGTACTTACATCCAAAGATATTGAAATATCCAACATTTGGCTTTCTCCCTGTCCAAATTTCATAGGGAGTTTTAGCCAATTGCCTGTTGATCATGCATCTATTCTGAGTATAACAAGCAGTATTGATGGTACCATGCATCTATTCTGAGTATAACAAGAAGTATTGATGGTTTCAACCCAAAATCTCTTAGACAATCCAGCTTCAGCTAACATTGTCCTTGCAACTTCCTTGAGAGTTCTATTCCTTCTTTCAACAACTCTATTCTGCTGTGGAGTTCTTGCAGCTGATAACTCGTGAGCAATACCATTCTCAACACAATACTGAGTTATAATTCCATTGACAAACTCAGTTCCCCTGTCAGATCTTATCTTTATGTTGGTTTGACTCTTCTCATTTTGAACTCTTCTCACCTGCTGAGGCAACTTCTGCAGTGTTTCATTCTTTTTACACATGAAGATAGTCCATGTATTTCTTGAGTAATCATCCACCACCACTAAGGTGTATTTCTTTCCGCTTATGCTAGATGGTTCAAAGAGACCAAATAAGTCCATGTGCAACAGATGTAATATCCTTGTTGAAGAAGGACTTGGCTTGTCCTTGGATGACTTGATTTGCTTTCCCATCTGGCATACATCACAAATGTTTTCTTTCTTGTATACTGAGTCTGGCAATCCTTCCACAAGAATTACTCATTGCAAGTTTGTTGATTGTCTTGAAGTTCAGGTGACTCAATTTCTTGTGCCGCAACCAACTTGATTCGGTTGTACTCTTTGCTAGCAGACATGTGCTCGGTGTAGCAGTCGATAAATCCACAACATACATGTTTTTTATGCTTTGTTCCTTGTAGCACAATTTCATTTGATTCAACATCTTTGATTTGGCAAACTCCCATATTGAATCCCACGTTATGGCTTTTGTCACAGAGTTGGCTGATGCTTAATAGATTGAAGTTGAGACCTTCAACATATGCAACATCTGTGATTTCCAATCCATTTTTCTTTATGGATTCAGTGCCTTTGATTTTCCCTAGAGCTTCATTTTCTCCAAATATGACTTTTGCACCTCTGATTTAGTTGAACTTTAACAGATTTCTTTTGTTTCATGTCATGTGTCTAGAACAACCACTATCCATGTACCAGGTTCCTTGGCACTCAGCTGTTCCTTGAAGCAATCAAGGAAATTAGTTTTTAGGTACCCATATTTGCCTGGGTCCTGGGGGTTAGTGCTATAAGATGTTCCAACCATCCTATAGCTAGATGATCTGGCTCTAAGAGTTTGCCATCTATCAGTTCCATAATCATAGTGCACATTAGCAAATTACTTGGAGGTTTTAGGATCATACAACTGTCTCTTTTGTTCGTATGCTTGTGTGTTTGTTTGATGGGTTTTGTGCTTTCTTGGGGTAATTGTGGAATTTTCGTGCTTGATGGGTTTTGTGCATGGGTGCATATGTGTGCTGATAATAGCTTTTTTGCCTTGGAAATGACCTTTGTTGAGGTTAAGGTATTTGCCATTTTGGCTTGTATCCCATAGGTCTTTGTTGATATCTCAGTTGGTTTTTCCAATCAACTTGATTTGGATAGTTTCTACCATTCCTATTATATGAATTTCTTTGCTGAAATTTATGGGGCTTTTGGTTGCTCTGCTTAGCTTTCACGGAGTATTTTCTATTCGAGTTTGCTGATGGACTTTTCTGAATTTTGTTTCAGCTGTCCTTTTAGCATAATCTATTGGCTTCTTTCCTTTACCCTTATATCCAGGGGCAGATGATTGTGATTGTGTTTTGGTGTGGGTGTTGGTACATCATATGGTGTTTTGGATTTTTGGACTCCCTCATTACTTGAGGATTGTTTCCCAAAATCACTCTAGGAGCTTGAGCATGCACAAAAGAATTGAATCCTAGGCCTGTTTTGTCTCCACACTTTTTTTGAGTCATTATAAGTTCATCCAATGATTTGGATGCCTTTGTAAATGAAGCAATCACATTTTTGAGATCTTTTTCCCTCTTTTCAGTAGCAGCTAATTCTGCTTGGATCTTGGCATTTTCAGCCGCCAGCTTTGTATTCTCATCAGCTATGTAACTTAGAGTACCCAGCTCTTTAGTCAGCTGTGAGTTTTGGCATTTAAGCTGGCTATTTTCCTTATTTAATAGTGTCTGTAAGGTTTTGATGTGCTCAAAGTCTTTCATCATTTTGCCAATTGAATCATAAAGATCTTTGGGTGATAAAGTGTTTGTGTCACTATCACTATCACTAGAGTCTGAATGAGATGAGTTAGAGTGTACCTCATATTCTTGATCTTGTTCTTTGGCCATTAGGCAGATCATTGCCTCTTCCTCAGTGTCATTGGAGTAGTCTGCTTCACTACTATCCAAGTCTGCTGGTTCCTTGCACTTGGCTGGTTCAGTAGCCTCAGCAGCCAACATGACTTTCTCTCTTGTCTTCTTTCTCTGAAGACTCTTCTATCCTCTTCATTTTTTTATTTGTTGACTGGTGGATAAGAGCAGTCAATAGCAAAATGTCATGTTGTCTGCAGTTCTAACACAGGTTTTCAGCTCTCTGCAAATCAGCTCTCTCAGCTCTCTGATTATCAACTCTCTGATAGTCAGCTCTTTGATGTTCAGCTCTCTTGGGTGGCTTGTCCTCCCTTGCTTTGGAGGGTGTTGAGTGTCTTCTCGAGGTTTCACCCTTGCTTCTTTGTAGTTCTTATTGAAGAACTTGTTGAACCTTTTCACCATAAGGGCAATTTTCTCCTGGTCTACTGTTTCTTTTGGCTCAGCTCTCTTTCCTTCACTGGCCAACAGTGCAGTTGTCTTGGATACAACTGTTTCTTCTTGCTCTTTTCCTCTTAGCTCAAACTCATATGCTTTGAGATCTGATAATAGCTCATGATTTGATATTTTGGAGAGGTCTACGGAATATCTCAGGGCCATGACTTTCATTTCCCACTCAGCTAGGAGTGATCGTAGGATCTTCATGCACATCTCCTTTTGAGTGTACTCCTTTCCAAGAGCTGAAAGCTCATTTCTAATTTCCGTGAATCTGACATCCAGCTGATCCAGACTATCACCTGCAAGTATTTTAAAATTTTCAAATTTTTGGACTGCAACAATAAATTCCCTTTATCTGTTCAGATTCTTCACAGATCAAGGTTAGTTTATCCCAAATTTCTTTGGTTGATTTACATGATTTGACTTTGTTGAACATAACTTTGTCCAAGGTCTTGTAAAGGATGTCCTTGGCAACATTGTCAAGATTCTATCTTTTCCTATCTTCGTTGGTCCATTCACAACGTGGCTTTTCAACCATAGCAGGTCTGGGTACTGCTGCAACATCTTTTCCTTTAGTTGGAGATGCTCTTCTTACAGCAGTGTTGACCTTTAGTATTTGCAGTGGCCATGTTCTATCACTAGCCACATTTCATCGTGCTGATAGATGAGTTTGCATACAAATTTTCTAGTCATCAAACTCTTCCACAGTGAACATGGGAATGCGAGTTAGATTTGCTTCCATGATAATAATTTTGTTTTTGAAATAAAAGCTTTAAAAACGCAAGTGTTGTATCTTTTGAAAAGACTGAGATCTAGTTCAGTAACCAGTACAGAAGGCTCAATGAACCAACTGCCCTGATACCACTTGTAGGTCCCAAAGGGTGAGTTGTAAGGTTTAGAAAGGGGGGTTGAATAAACCTTACCAAATTTTAAAACTTAGTTCTTTTTAAATAATTTTTATAGAGTTAACTAAAATCAGCTAAGTCCTTGAGGGACAGCTAGGTTGGCTTTCTTCAGCGAAGTTACCAACTCAACAGACTCGACTGAGATGTTGATAGTATAACTCAGCTGGGTCAGCTAACACTTATATTTATAGTTGATTTGGTTTTTGTTCAGCAGAAGACTGTTCACCCTTAATGTTTTAAACTTGTTTTGAACACTTGTTTTTAACAAAGATTATTATCAGTTGAGTTTAGCAAATTTAACTTAGCAGCATATATCAATAATATGTAAGAAAGTAAAATGACACAAGCAAATTTTATAGTGGTTTGAGGATGGGGTGATTCCTCTAATCCACTCTTCTCCAACTCTTTGGAGGAATCCACTAAGTAATGATTTGTTTACAAAGCGAGTTATCAATCCGAGTCGACTTTGGTCACATAGATTGTTGTCCCCGGGACTCGACTTTTCACAAAATGGTTGTCTTGCTACTTGACTCCTCGAACTCTTGGAATTGATCACACAACCTTCCAACGAGCTCAAAGCTTCTGGTTCGACCTTGAACCTCACTACAACTCCTTCAACCTTGGAGAGTAGACCCGTTTTGTTCTTCAAACAGTTTCCTCTTCAACTTGATGAAGCATTCTTTCCTTCACCGAGTGTGTTGGATCGAGTTCCTTGAATTTAGGCTTGAGGAATAACTTTGAAAGCTTGAGGGTATTTGCAGGTTTGCTTGCTTGAATGCTTGTAGAATCAATAACCTTCTCTCATTTGCTTCCTCAACCTTTTATTGTGCTTATTTGAAAATTTGCCCGTTGAAGAGATAGACAATTTTCAAACAGCACTTCTTGGTCGTTGACTTGTTTTTTCTTGATCTGCTGCTTGTGTTGGTGACATTTCCTCGTTTTAATGAGGTGTGCAGCTTTTCAGGTTCTGACACAAGCTTAGTGCTTCCCATTAGTTTATTCTATATGCACGCTTCTGGGATGAATACTTTTAGGCATGGCAGCATGGATGTACTACTATAATAAGTAATGTCCTTGACTTTTGTGCAACGGATTAATATCAGTCGACTTGACTTGACAGCTGACCCCTTTGACTTGAGTCAGCTCCATCCTTTTAAGAATGACTCAACTGTCTGTTCAATGGCATACTTGGCTTTCAACTGACTTGACTGTCACTTCTTCATACTTTACTCAGCTGTCTTACAGCTGGATCTCCTCTTCAGTCGAGTCTGTGACTTTTATCTTGACTACACAGCTGACACATAGCTGGGTCTTCACTTCGATCTTCTGTCGACTCTTGTATTTCTTCAACTTAGCAGACTCCAACTCAGCTCATTCAGTCATATCTATTACAAGTTGAATTACAAGGAAAATTGAGTGTCAACTTCCTATTTTGAGTTTTATATGGTATCATCAAAATCTAATAAATTTTCTTAACAACTATTCTAGGAATAGTAGTTTAAAAATTTTCCCACCTAAAACGCAATAGTATAAAAAGTAATATAGTTATGTGACCAAATTATATTTTAGGTATGTATTCATCTTTGGTATATATATGTCAGGATATAATATTTATATCTATAATCTGAATTTAATATCTTTTTAGTAATTTTGGTAAGTTTAATCGTTTACATATAATTTATATGGCTGAATATATTTTTTGTATATACAATCTGCATTTATTATTTTTAATAATTTAGGTAAGTCTTAATAGTTTGGATAATTTGTTTAATATATCAATATATATTATTAGTATATATAAATCTAGAAATTAATAATTTAGGTAAAGTATCTCTCTCTCTATATATATATTATACATAAGATATATTTACTAATAGTAGCACGCAAGTTTTCCCATCCATTCACAATACTATAAAAAGTAATTACAATATTTACAATAAAAAAGATTTATCACTATTGAAATGACAGTTTTTGGTAGTACACTTTTAAGGTCTCTTAATTAGAATTTATACAAACTACCTTTCTAAATTTGTATGGTACTGCATTATTTAAGGTCTCTTAATTAGAATTTATACAAACTACCTTTCTAAATTTCTAAATTTGTATGGTACTGCATTATTTATTGTATTTGTCTTTTTTCTATTTATAAAATTTAATAACATCTTCATTTTTAATCCGTTCTTACGTATAATATATCAAATTAATCATATGTTTATGATCTTCGGCTTGACACCCATTTTGCATTCATAAAATAATAAACAAACATAATAAATGAAGATTATAGGATATATACTCAAAATTTTATTTTGCAATGGGCCTTAAATATTATGGTTTCAGGCTATTAGACATCAATTTGTATATTTATGTATTTTGCTATTTGTGATATATGTATAATTGTTATTTGAGCTTAGCTCATTTCTTCACAATTGTATAAAATTATATTTAAGTTGATTCAATTCAATTAAAAATATATATTTTAATTGGAAAAAATATCTCTTATGTATCCAAATATTATATATTTTTATATTATCCACACATAACATTATATATGTACTTATGTAAGAAGACAAATACTTAGTCCTTGAAAGTATTTTTCATTATTTTGAGGTATGATATTTTTTGTGTTTTGACTTCATCAAAAAAAAATATAAACTTGTATTCCCCGCTTATTATCTGATGTTATTTTAAAACTATGACAATGCAGGGAGATAAAATTCATATAACTATTAGAAAAATGCAAATGTCATAGTATAAATTGGAGACCTAACAAATATAGGGAATGTCGATGCTACCCACATGGGTAGCTATCCAAGTGGGTTCTATATCCTTGGATCAACACACACCCATGTGGATGTGTGTGTGTGTGTGTATGTGTTGATCCAACGGTATAGAACCCACTTAGGTAGCTGCCCAAGTAAGTAGCATCTACTGGCCCCAAATAAACACCATGTGTGTTGCACGATAGTCACATCTAGAGTAATCATTCGTAAAAGGTTGGAAAATATTAGTTTGTGGGGATGATACATTAAAAAACAAATGGATAAATAATGTTGTATATAAATAAGTATTCAAAAATTGTAACTTTTATCTATAATGGTGTAACCTAATTTATTTTATTTTTTTTGAGATTTGTATTATAGAGTTTTATATTATATATAGATTGTAAATTTTATGTGCATTCAATTTATATAACCTGATACCATACACCTCGTGCATCGCATGGGTCAAAAGCTAGTGAGGTTATAATAGTAATAGAATGGAAAAGTACTACTAAATATAGATATTTGATTATATATTTGTGATATCCCAAAAAGGAACAATGAACTGTATATTTGGGACGGGGAGAATATAAAATTTCTGACAATGTAACCTTCAAGGAAACTTTTTTCCCCCTTTTAAGTGGATTTAAAAATTATATATGTTGTATTACTCTCAAATCTCAGTTGGCCTTTGGCATTATGGAATGGCTGAACATATTTATAGCCTTTCTAACAAAATAATAAATAAAGTTGGTAGATATTATAAATTGGTGCCCCAAACAATTTATCACAACAATTATGGTTTTTCTGAAGGGGCGTAGAAAGGCAGGTGAGGTCATAAAAATTGTAAGATGGACATAGTAGTCTAATAATGTGCATTACTTAACTCAAATCTCGATTCCCTTTCATGATGAAATAGACTTCTTTTGAGTCTATTGTTATTAATGCAATATTTAATGCTCTTCTGGGTTTGTTTTCGTCGGAAATAGGACATGTTTGGTTGTGTATTTTTAAGAAAATAAATAGCGAATAAAATTATTAACAACTATAATGTATTGCGAGGAAAATATATGGAGAAATGTGATATATGTTTGAACGTGTTTTATGAGAATAAACTAAAAATAAAATTATTTTGTGTAAACACGAAGAAACATAGCCATTAATGAGTAAAATTATTTTTTGTCTTCATGATTTATTGAATTGGGCCTTAGATAACTTATTCATAGAAAAAAGAAGATGGGCCTGAAGAATGCTTGTGCTTACCCTAACCAGGACCATCCCCATACTAAGCCCAGTTCTACTATAAGTCTAATGCCCTACAGCCTACTGTTCATGTGACCCTAAATTATTAAGAAAAAGGGTTTTCAAATGTTGTTTCTTTTTTTTAATAAGTTGGGAGTAGTGATTGGAGTCCGGAGAGGATGAATAAATTTTAAAGAAATTGAAAGATACAAGTTTAACCCGATCAACACCATTTCAAATGTTGCGTCTTGAGCTAATTTTTTTTTTTTAATAATCGAGATTCCATGTTCCCACGCGACTAGTCCTCGGAAAAAACATTGATCCTTCAGGAATCGCCCCATGTAAACCGTGTCCTTATATCCTCAACTACCGCATACAAGGCGTCGGCCCCCAAGTGATTGCTTCATGTTGGACTCCCCTCTATCAACCCGCAGGTTCCCACCGAGTTCCAGCCTCCCACTTTGACACTTGAAGCCGTCAATATTAATTGTTTCACCATGTGCGGAAGCTCAAATCCTTGACTCTCCAAAGAGAGGCCAAGAGTTTCCTGACCAAGGATCATTGTATTGAGCTAAATTTAATTGATAGTAATAATGCTTTTCTAAACTAATATTTTTTGATTCGGAGATTAGTGTGTCTGTCGTTTTGTTATCTCTATAGATTAGGATAAAAAATGCTAATAAGCCTTCATTGCGTTTTGGGATAAGTAGGCTTTTTTATAAATCTTCAGAGACACAGGATAAAAAAAATAAAAAATAAAGCCCTTACTAATCTTACACGAGTAATCATAACAATAAAATAGTAATGTTCGTTTTGTGCATAGACCTTCCAAGTGCTTTTTCTCTTAGACAAATTCTAGAACAGTCTCACGGGACATATACTTTGAAACGGATTTTCCATGACCCATGACCCAACCCAAAAGATTGGAGGCATTTTCGTAAATATTAGACTAACAAGCGGGTGAAATGATAATTAAAAAGTAATAGTTTTTTCGCGAAAAGTATTATATGTTGAACTAAAAGTATTACAGTTTTAGGTGAAATTATTACACATTTAAGTGAAAAGTATTACAATTTGAACTGAAAGTATTGGTAATTCATATGAAAAGTATTAATTTTTTCATTGAAAAGTATTTAGCAGTCCCCCGAAAAGTATTAGTTTTTTCTTTGAAAAATATTAGTTGTCCCTTTAAACGTATTAATTTTTACTCCAAAAAGTATATGTTTTAAAAGTAACAAAATTAATATTAGTAGTTTCATGAAAAACATTAGTTTTCCCCTGAGAAGTATTAGTAGCTCCTTCAAAAAATATTAGTTTTTCCCATAATTTCCCTATGTATTTACACATGCCTTCTTGAACTCCTTAGTTCTTATATCATCTCCGCTGCCAATTACACCTCAATCTCCCTTTGCCTCTGTCCTTCGTCGGAATCCACCGATATTATACATATTTTAACTGAACTTCAACTGGATATAAGTTTTTTATTTACAACTCAATTCTGAGCATTAATTTCTCAAAACCACAACTCTCTAATCACCATACTTACCAACTCTCTAATAATCACTAAATGAAATATACAAAAACAACTTTACAAATTCATCTGTTATCATTCAGTATATAAAAGAATTAGGTTTCTGATGATACCCAACCCGAGTTAGAAAAAAATGCATCCACGTGTCATTGAGGTGATGATGGCGTAAGCCTTCCAGGTGACGTGGACCGACCATGTGACGTGGACCGAGCCGAGATGGCCGAGCCGAGCTCAACCCACTACAACAAAAAATAATTCAAGTGAGTGTTCCACTCAACATTCTCCCACTAAGTGGATCCAATTCACTAGTGGCAGACCAAGGTACCGCCTGTCAACACATCAACGGGACAAATCAACAAGTATCTCTCAACACATGGCCACCATGCGCCTCATGCACATCAAGAAGAGGACAAGTGTCCCATTATTATCTTAGACATAATGATTATTTAGCCACTAATTTTATTAATATAAATAGATCTCGTTTATTAGGAAAAAAACAGAGAGAAAACTAATATATAACTTGTACAATTCAAATTTCGGTGGAGAACCGGCCCGAGAAAAAGCCATTTCGGCATTATTAATAGAAAGGCAGAATCAGCCACTTTACTCAGTTTCCAAGTGTTAAGTTTGAATTTCCTAGTCATATAATCAATAGTTATTTCCTTGTTGATCGAAAAAGAGCATCAACAAATTGGCGCTAGAAAGAGGGCACCGTTTGGTCCAATCAACATTCCAAGTGTCCCAGAAATCCCAGCCAAGGTAATCTATCTTTTCCACCGATCGAAAGATGAGTGAAAATTCGAGAAATCCGCGTAGGCAGGAAAACCAGCAACAGGACCCCCTAAACCCTCAAAATGTGCCTCCAACCGAGATTGGAGGCGCGGCTTTATTACCCATTACGCAACTTCTTACAAATCAAACTTCATCCAACAAATGAACCAGTTGGTTGCCCAGGCACTTACAAATCCTCAGCCACAAATTCAACCTCCCCCACTAGTAAATCATCCGCAGGCGGATCCACCACGGAACGCCCAAAACCAAGCACCTTTGGACCTAGAAAACCAAGACGTCGACTCCTGAAATAGGCAGCCCAATGAAAGGTGTGATGGAATAAGGCAGCGAGACGAGGTAGTGGATCAAAGCAGGGTGGCAGAATCATTGTCTTTACTCCATCGCCCCCGCCAGGCTCGCTCGGTGTTTAGGGCGCTGGGGGCTCGAGCCAACGGTCGCAATGGCCCTTGCAGTCTATTCAATCCATAATCCAGTTTCCCGGTGATAGAGAACCAGCTATGGTCAACCGAGCCCAAGGCCCTAGCCCAGTTAATGAACGAGAAGTGGAGATAGTCCACCTACGATGTCGCTTTAATGAGCTGGAAGAGACACCGAACAATGCTCCCTATCAACCAAGTCCCTTGTTAGGTCGGCCAGACGTTGTGTCACCTTTTACTCCCCATATTTTGACGACTCCACTCCCCATGAAGTTCAAAGTTCCATAGATCAGTTTGTATGATGGTGAAACCGATCCCACCACCCATATCCACAAGTATCTGGTGTGGACAAAATTGTACGGCCCGAGCGACGATATTCTTTGTAGGGCATTCCCGTTAACATTGGGCGACCAAGCACATCGTTGGTTCTGAACTTTACCTCCTGGCTCCATTTGCTCGTGGAGTGATTTGGTACCAGCTTTCACAACTCACCTCCTGGCGTCCAGGGTCTGAGCCGCGCCGATGATTCTCTGGTCACCATCAAACAAAGTAAGGATGAGCCTCTCAAAAGCTACATTTCTAGATTCAACAAGCAGATCCGTGAAATGGAGCTGGTTTCAGATGATTCTATGTTGATGGCCGCGATCTCGGCCCTAGCCCTAACTCGCGATTCTGTTTCTCAATTCACGAGCAGGGTGTCAGTACGTTCCAAGACTTCCTCATTCGGGCGGAAAGACACATATGTACAGAAGAGTAATGGCAGGACCCACTGCTAAGAAGAAATAGCAAGGCGCCAAAAAGGGTTTCAAGAAGGATCCCTCGTCCGGGTCGGGTTCCAATTTCAAATCATTCTCTGACAGCTCCGCCTCAGGCTATAAATCGTGCCAGGAGATCCGGGCTGCGGTGGCGGCGGTGAGAAGCACTTTGACTCATCCACCATCTGCAATTTTGAAAGACATCAAGGATCTAAATTTGTTGTCGGTGGCCCGACCACTGAAGCTAGACCCATCTAAGCTAGATGTCAATTGGTTTCGTTACTATCACAAATCAATAAGGCATGAAACTGATGAATGTTGTGATCTTATCCGTGAGATAATAAGAATCTTCTAAAGAGGATGACTGAAACATTACGTTCAAGAACTTCCATCACCACCACCTCTCACTGCCGGAACAAATCCGGAGCGGCTGGCCAATCCAGCCCATTTACACTCTATTCATGAAAATGGCAGGAAATTTTAACAATGATCAACACCAACCGTGCAATAATAAGTCTATCCGCAAAAGAAAAGCCGAGGTCAGAGAGGCCACAAATGTCGGGCAGCGAGTCCATGTTGCTGAGATTAAGGAATGCCAACCTACAGGGTATTTCACTTTCTCTGATCAGGATGCCGACCAACTGGTCCATCCACACTCCGACCCTCTAGTCGTCACAGCACCAATCTTGGGCATCCTTGTGCACATGATTTTGGTCGATTCTGGCAGCTACACTTCGGTAATATACATCAGGGCCTGTCAGAAATTGAACGTTGATGACCGTTACATCCATCCTTGCAACGATAGTATTTTGGGCTTGGTGGAGGAAGGATTAACCCGATTGGCGAAGTCAATTTATCCATACAGCTTGGCCAGGGGGCGCATAGAAGGACATTGATAACAACCTTTAAAATCATCAACTCTGATTCGGAGTATAACGCAATCATTGGGCGACCACTACTCTACCACTTTAAAGTCGCCGTCTCGGTCTACCATTTCTGCATCAAATTCCCCACTCTAAAAGGGGAAGGTTTCCACAAAGAAAATCAATTAGAATCCAGGGAATGCTCTCATAAGCTTCGACCGGTAGAGTTAAATGCGATAGAAAAGGGAGAGTTCAAAGAAGTCAACCCGCGAACCGAAGCGGGGAGACCCAAGTCGAGAAGATTTGATAGAAATTGACCCGGAAATACGGTATGGGAAAGAACCGGTCACCGAGAAGGAAGAGTTACTCTTACATAAAAAGGAAGGACAAAGCAAGAAGCATAAACACGCCGAACAGGTTGAAGAAGTCAACATAGTAGATGTTAATAAGTGGCATGAGGGCGACAACTTAGAATTGGGCAAACGGTCGGAACTTATTGAATTTTTGGGCAACAATCGGACATTTCGCATGGACTCACTCGGACATGCCCGACATTGATCCCAAGCATGCATGTCACCGACTTAACATTGATCTTACCTACCGACTTGTGATCCAAAAGAGGAGAAAGTGGGCCCGAATAGGCAAGCAAACATTGGAAGTCGAGGTCGATAAGTTGTTTGATAACAAGTTCATCGGGAAGCTCTTTATCCATGATGGGTAGCCAATCCCGTACTAGTCAAGAAAAGTAATGGGCAATGGCACCTTTGTGTGGATTTCACCGACTGAACAAGCGCGTACCCAAAAGACATCTACCCTTTGCCCAACATTGATTACATGGTAGATGCTATGGCCAAACATGAATTAATGAGTTTCATGGACGCGCGTGCTCGGGCTACAATAAGATCATGATGCACTCGGACGACGAGGAAAACACATCTTTCTACTTAGCTTGCGGTGTATATTGTTACAAGATGAAGTCGTTTGGTTTAAATATGCTGGGGCGACCTATCAAATGCTAGTCAATAAAATGTTTGAGAAGTTGATAGGGCATACAATGGAAGTTTATGTAGATGACATGCTTATAAAATCTTTGTATGTTGTCGACCATATTTCTGATCTTAATGAAATGTTTACGATTTTACGGTATAACATGATGTTAAATCCAAAAAATGCACGTTCGGGGTCGGCTTGGGAAAATTCTTATGATAAATGGTTAGTCAAAGAGGAATTGAAGCTAATCCAGATAAAATTAAGGCTATAATTGACATAGAATCTTCTAACTCCATTAAGAAAGTACAAAGTCTAACCGGGCGCCTAGCTGCTTTAAGTAGATTCATGTCAAGATCCACAGATAAGTGTAAACCATTCTTTGAGATAATCAAGAAGAATAAAGATTTTGAATGGACCGAACAGACACAAGCAATATTTAAGTCATTAAAGCAACATCTGGCATTCGTCCTGGTTCTCTAGAAATCGAGCCGAGGTGAAAATTTATATTATATCTGGTGGTATCTGAATATGCCATCGGCTCAGTGCTCATTCGACTAGATAATTCAATTCAACATCCAATTTATTACATCGGCCGCCAAGTCCTACACGACGCTGAGCTACGATACCCTCTGATGGAAAAATTAGCATATGCGTTGGTAATCTCGGCGAGAAAACTGAGACCATATTTCTTGGAACATAGCATCATTGTCTTAAAAAATTATCCTTTGAAAGAAGTTATGCACCAACCAGACACTTCTGGTCGGATGATCAAGTGGGCCATTGAACTTAGCCAATACAAAATCTTGTATGAGTCGAGAACAACGATCAAGGGACAAGCACTAGAGGACTTCGTAGCAGAATTCACCCCGTCAATTTAGTTGGACATCATCGAGGAACAAGTGTGGAAGTTATTGTCGATGGCTCTTCCGCCGCAGACCGAGCAGGGGGTGGGATTGTGATAAATAATCCAAATCACAAATGCTCGATCGGTAAATGCGGTTTGATTCCCAAAGAACAAACAATGAAGTCGAATATGAAGCTTTAACAGCGAGATTAGAGATGGCAGCCTTGGTGGGACTGAAAAAGCTACTCGTTCACAGTGACTCACAGCTTGTGGTCAACCAGAACAATGGGAATTATGAAGCAAAAGAGCCCAAGATATCGCAATACTTGGAGCTTGCGAAGAGCAAACTTTCTCAGTTTGAGGCAGAAGTGATACACGTACCAAGGACCAAGAACGTACAAGCAGACGCTCTAGCCCGACTAGCATCCAGCCCGGGGACCGAGCTGATAGAAGATGTCATGGTTACCCACTTGTGTTCCCCATTATTAAACACGATGAAGATAAATGCTAGTGAGGGTGCCGAGCCGACATGGATGATGCCTATCATTCAGTATTTTGAGCACAGAATTCAATTAGAAAACAAAGCCAAGGCCAGAACATTGAGAACGTAAGCTACTTGGTTTACCATAATGGATGGGGTCTTGTATGAACATGGATACTCAGTCCCATTGCTCAGATGTTTGTCAGAGACTGGTGCCGACTGCGCTCTCCGAGAAGTGTACGAGGAAATTTGTGGAAATCACGCAGGAGGCAGACACTAGCATACAAACTGATCCAACAAGGGTATTACTGGTTGTCCTTAAAGCAAGATGTGATCTCCTTAGTAAAGAAATGCAAAAAATGTCAACGATTCACACCCCACGTCAGGTACCACCCCGAACAGCTCACTTCAATTTTTAGTCCTTGGCCATTTGTCAAATGGGGAATGGACCTTATTGGACCACTCCCCACTGGCAAAGGGGGCATGAGGTATTCCATAGTCGCAGTAGATTACTTCACCAAGTGGGCCGAGGTGGAACTCTTAGGAAAGATAGATGAAGAAAAGATCGTCAATTTTGTGTGGAAATCAATCATATGCAGATTCAGAATACCATACTCAATAGTGATAGACAATGGAAAACAGTTCGACAACTAAAGATTTCGTACTTTTTGCAAACGTTTCCACATCAAGAACCATTTCTCCACTCCGTATCACCCACAATCCAACGACCAGGTCGAAGCGGTGAACAAAATTCTCAAGTATACAATGAAGACAAGACTAGAAGAGTATAGGGGAAACTGGCCCGAGGAGCTACCTAGAGTATTATGGGCTTATAGGATGACACATCAATCCGCCACGGGAGAGACACCTTTCTCCCTGGCATACGACCGAGGTCGTCATCCTAGTGAAAATCGGGGCCCCAACATTCAGGGTTGTAAATTTTTTTGAAGAGAAGAATGAGGGCCGCTTATGAACCGAGCTAGACTTATTGGAAGAGAAGAGATGTAGTCTTTGAGATGAAAATGCGGTATACAAGCAGAGAAGTGAGAGATACTACAACTCCAAAGGTGAGGGAGAGAAGTTTTCTAGTCGGCATTTGGTTTTAAAGAAAGTGAAAGGACCGAGCCGACCCACTAAAACCGACTGGGAAGGCCCGCATGATTTAGTAAAGTTTTATTAAATGGGGCGTATGAGCTCAAATACTTGAGTCGGGGAAACGTTTAATCAACCGTGGAATATGTCTTATCTAAAGAAGTATTATCAATAAAGTTCAGAAAGTTCGAGCAAAATCATTTGTTTAAATTCTTATTCGTCTCGACCTATCTTAGAGCAAGGCATGCAATGTATCTTACGTCTCGGCATAGACCCGAGCATGCCACAACTAATCCTTGTGTCGAAACTTGACCTAACATCGAGCTCCCTACAAACAAGACTCGACCTAGCTCTGAGCACAACACTTAGAAAATGGTTAAACATTGCTATGGATCAAATTAGGACAAGGTAATTAAATTCTTCATACATCGTCGTGGTCGGCAAATGAGCCGAGCTCAAAACTTAGAAACAATTCCGAAATTAAAAATACAGAATGAGAAAGTGACGAAATGAAAATTCCATTAAAGATAAAGTATTTACATGCATGGGGACCGGAGGCCAATTACATCAAAAAAACAAAAAGATAGACAAAAATGGCCTAAGAAGCTGGAGGCTGGGATGCACCAGGAGTTGGAGCCTGGATCGGGCCGCTGGAAGTCACTTCCTCCCTGTCATCGTTTACCGACGGAGCATCCTATTTCGAGAAGGCGCCGGGATACTGAAGACGGAGCACCTCTAGTTTGGCATTTAAAGCATCAAGCTCCCTCTCCAAGTCAGCCACGGTTTTATCTTTCTTCAGACCATCCAAGATATCCTCCATGCTGGTCGCGTGCCCACAGGTCACCATGAAAGCATACTCCATAGACTGTTTGTAGGCCTTCACTGCCTCTACCCGAGCAGCCCGAAGGGACTCCTCCAACTGTTTCTTAAAGGCCTCCTACATCTTCCTTCGGACCTCGGCCTCTCGCCTCACCAACTCCTCCAGGTGTGAGGCCACCGCTTTCCTCAACTCGACAACCTCCCCGCGAATCTCCCGCTCAGCACTCTCTGCCTTATCCCAAGTGGCTATGGCATCATCAGCCGACCTCCTCGCCTTTAGGGCCTCCGTCACTGCCTCCTTGGTCTGAGACTCCAGAGATGCTTGGATCCCACGCAAAGTATCGTGGGCCTCCTGCATATTAGCATGGCGTCTCTCCAGGTCGCGCCTCTGCCCGATCATATGCCATAGGGTGCCTATAATGGGGCCAAACAAACCCATGGAATATTGTGCCTTCTCCTCCCACTCGGTCGGTGCGAGAATCGCCGATCCGGTGGTCAGTGTCCGAGCGGGCGTCTCGCATTGCCTCTTCCGGCCTCGGGCAAGGCAACCACTTGCTCGTCAGTCGGCGTCGAGCACTTTGCGAATTCAATAAACCATTGAGGCCGCAAACCGGCCATACCTTCGTAGGGTTCCTCCTGACTAGGATTTGGAGGAACAAAATGCCTTTCTGGCCCTAAATCATCTGAAAATGTTCGTCGGTGGGCCTCGTGGGTCGTCTCCCCTGACGGAATGGTAATTGGAGGCGCCCGTGGAGTCTGTTCGGTCCTTTGAGTCTGACTGGGCTCATTGATTTCAACCCCACTTCCCCTCATCTGCCTGGGAGGCTCAGGATCCGGCTCGTCCATGACCTTATGCTTGTCGCGCTAAATCTCGGCCCGTCTCTTCAATTCTTTCTTGGTGGCCTACTCAGCATTTGTGTTGGATCCCCTTGCAGCCGTCTGCCTGATGCGGGCAAAAATATCCATGTCTTCCGGATCTACAATAACATTAAAGCCAGTGTTCTAAAAAGCGCTAGGCGCTAGGCGGGCGACGGACAGGGCCCTAGTGCCTAGGAGGCCTAGGCGGGGCATATCTGATATTTAAACTTTAAAGTAATTCAACACCAATAATCTAATATAAATCATTTAAAATACAATACATTAACAAATATTGCATTGATTTATATAATATCAAATTATCAAAGGAAAGATTTCCAGACCCTAAATTTTGTTTCATTTTTTTATTAAGAAAGTTATATATATTCAATTTCACTTAAACTGAATTTTGGAGTCGTCGATGCTACTTTCACTAGTCGGAGTCATTTTGTTAGGATTTTGAAGAAAAAAAAAAAACATATAGGGCGCTAGACCGCTAGGCCCGCTGAGACCGCCTAAGCGCCGCTAGCCCGTCCCGAAGCGCTTAGGCTCACCGCCAGGCTCGCCATCCGGCGCAAAAATCTGGCGCTGCCTCCGCCTAGCGCCTAGGCGCCCGCCTATGGGGATTTTTAGAACACTGATTAAAACTGTTAGAGGAAAAGTAAAAATACCAATGTACGAAGGATTATGAACTTGTAATGTTTTTTACTACCTCGGGTTTCTTCCCGAATCTCTTTAGTTTGTAGATGCGGCTCAACCTGCTCTGCCCTCGGAGACACTTGTCTTAGTGGCTCAGGCCTCAAAAGGGATGACCCAACTCGTTTAGTCATTTGAGGTTGTGGTTTCGGCACTGGCATTCCATCTCGTTCAGCTTGCGGTGGACTTTCTCGCCTAGATCTGTCTTTCTCCTGGGAAATAGGTTCCTACTCGGCCCTCAACCTGCCAGGCAAATCAGCACGCAGACCGGCCCAAGATAGCTCAACCTCTCAGGTTAGGAACTTGATTTTCTGTCCGACTCAGGCAGAGCCTTGGTGTTTTCCAGCCTATTCACGAACTCAACTGAAAGAGGGTTCTGAGAAGGACAGTTCCCTGCACAAAATATGAAGAATTAACGATTATAAATATTTCTAAAAATTTAAAGAATGGAAATATGCTTATGAAAATCATATCGGAATCGCAGAGGATGAGCAAGGAATGAATTGCCATCCCAACCACCGGGAGTCTGCCAATCACCCCCGAACTAGAACCACTTGTCCTTCCACTCCTTCAAAGACTGGGGAAGGCTCAAAACTAAGTTGTATGGGTAGCCGGGCCGAGTTTGCACATAGTACCACCCTGATCCCCTTGCCCGAGTCGCCTTCCATATGAACAACTCATTCAACTCTTTGAAATGAGGGTGCGGATAACCTTGGCAGGAGAATAGCACTAAACCCGATCAACCTGCCCCATGTCATGGGGTACACCTGGGACAAGGGCAAACCCCACTTCCTGAACCACTTTGTGATCAGCTTCGGCAGGGGAAACCTCAGCGCGAACAGAATGTTGTGAGCGTACATGGCGATGCATCCCGTGGGCGGCGGCTCGGAGTACCTCATCATGTTGGGCAGCCAAAACTATGGACGAAGGGAATTGATATCGTTGGTAAAGGGCCTCCGGCTCATGCGGCATCATTAAGCCCAATTGATGGTTCGGTCGATCTCCGTCAATCCTCCCCGTATTCCTAGGAGGCCTCTTTGCTTGGCCCCGCGGCCTCGGCCCGCTCAGACGGCCTCATGCCCAATTCCACCCGGCTGCCAGGCTCCTTATCCCCACTTACTTCGGGGACGTGCGGCAGAGCCCACGCCCTCCAAAGACATTAATGCATTCATGATCACTACTTCCGTGCTCCATGTTTGAATTTTCTGGGTTATCTTCCTATTCGTCTGTGTTTTCTTCCTGTTCACCTGAATCCTCCTCCGGAGATAACTGTGTT
Organism: Rehmannia glutinosa; assembly: GCA_016081115.2. Classification (NCBI taxonomy): domain Eukaryota; kingdom Viridiplantae; phylum Streptophyta; class Magnoliopsida; order Lamiales; family Orobanchaceae; genus Rehmannia; species Rehmannia glutinosa. The sequence goes on from JABTTQ020001514.1 coordinate 54,926, forward strand.
TTATACACTTCGCCTCCAAGGATCATCGTAATGAGGGTAGCATTAAACACCACCTACCTTTCACTCGAGGGGCCTCTTGTTTGGGACTAACGTTTGAACTCGAAACGTCGATAACACTGGGATCTTCTGGGGACACATCTCTCTCCGACGGGGGATCTTCGATTTCAACTTTCAAGCAATAATCTCAGTTCTGGCTATCATTAGCAGAATCGGACATATTTTTCCAAAAAAGAATGAAAAGGAAGAAAGAAAGCAAAATTTTTAAAGATTACCTAAGTATCCTTGAGTCTCCTCTCTCGAAGCTGACCTGAAAACTTCTGCTCGGCCTCTGCAATAGCTTATATGTTTGGAATGAAAGCAAAAGTGTAAAATGAAGGAGAAAAGTCATATTTATAGGTTAACTTCTCTTGGAAGTCACGCACCAATTGAAAGAGGCGCGTCTTTTCGAATTTCAAAAGCTGAGAAACTGTCATATCCCTCCAGTTCCCGCGCCACGATGGTCCAATAGAAAGCTGCCATGTGTCTGTTATCATGGGATCCAATTAATACACCGTTTCAGGCATTAATGGTCCAGATAGTCGTCGCCAGATTTAAAAATCGTTTGACCTTTTTTCTCTCTCTCCAATTTAAGTTCAAAACCGTTTTGAAGAATATTCTCTCGACATTGAACTTGGGAGCCATTGATGATACCAAGCTGGAAAAAATGGATCCACGTGGTCATTCGGGTGATGATGACGTAAGCCTTCCAGGTGACGTGGACCGAGCAAGATGGACGGGTGAGCTCAACCCACTACAAAAAAAACAACTGAGTGCTCCACTCAACATTCTCCCACTAAGTGGATCCAATTCACCAATGGCGGATCAAAGTTTCAATATGTCAATGCGACAAAGTTAACAAGTATCTCTCGACACATGGCCACCATGCGCCTCATGCAATCAAGAAGAGGACAAGTGTCCCATTATTATTGATAAGGGTCTTTTTATGCATGTTTTATGTGTATATTTAAGTATGATTTGAGTTATTTTATTGTTAGTTTCATAAATTTTTGATTGTACATGGTTCACATTACTCGAGGTGCTTTTATTGGTGTAGATTGATGATTTGGAGCTGTTTTTGGTGAATTTTGGGTCATGGTTTCATGTCAAAACATACCCGGGGTTTCGGATGCAAAAACACTCAAAATCCCAAGCTAAACGCGCGACATTTCGGGGCCTTTTCACCAAACACGGGCGGTGTGTTTTTAAGCACGGCCGTGCTTTTTAAAAGTCAAAAATGAGCAATTTTTCGACCCGACGTACCAAACACGGCCGTGTTCGGGAAAATCCGCGAAACACGTTGGCAGCGCTTTGAAAGCACGGGCGTGCTTTTCGTCGTCAGATGGTTTTTCTTTGGCGGAAATTATGGAGACTTTCCCTTTGTGCTTTTTGACAACCTTTGAGCAACTTTTATACCTCATTTTGATGCACCAAGCTCTATTATTCCCTCAATTGTCATGTGGACACAATGATTCAACCAACTCAACAATGAATGTGCACACAATGATTCAACCAACAACCATGGAAGTGGAGCATTTGTTAGCATTATTGATGTGTTCTTTCACAAAGATGGTGCCTATAAAAGCCAAGAGTTTGAGTTGAAAAAGATATAGATTTCATGTAGTATTCATTGATAGAGAGATTCATTGTATATTCTAAGTTTCAAAGCAAAATACATTAAGAGGATAAAAAGAGAGGTAGAGTTGGAAGTTGAAGAGCAATAGATGAGAAGGCTTGGAGCTCAACATCATTGCAATCAACCAAGGAGGGAGTCTTGTATTGGTCTTGAATAAGAGCTAAGTACACCATGTTCATTTTATTCATATCTTCTTGTGTAGTATACTCTTTTGTCAAAGCCATGTGTAGCTAAATTTCTAGTGTTTGAATGTAATGAACTCTAGAATGAATTTGTGATTAAAGGCTTGTATGTTTTTAATAAAATCTTCATGTTTTGTGTGATTCACTTATATTATGCTTTATTCATTCGAATTGGTATATGCGCAATATTGATTTGAAGTTTATTTTTCATCCGGGAAATCGAGAGATTCATGGTGAAATAGAACCTATATAAGTGAAAAGAGTTGCATGCAATCCTAGATATAGGACGACATAAATCTTCTGGATTAGGGTCAAACCTAATATGGGAATTCACAAATCGTTATAATGCTGTCTTGGGGGTTTTAACTAGAAAGAGATTTGATTAATCAACTTGAGATTAGAAGTTATTCGCGCTCGATAGAGGGTTTAACTTAAATCGGGAATTTCTACGGTCCACATAACATGAGATTTTATTAAACGAGGTTGGTTTTTGCTTAAGGGCTTATGGTTGTATTTTTATCTTGTTGAATCACAAAAACATTCTAGAGGGATTTACATTCAAACACATTTCTAGCTCTCGATTTCTTAATTCTACAATCTACTTTTATTTGATTTTTGTAAGTTGCAATTATTTTAAATTCTCTAGTTTTTTTTTATTTTCCATTTTAACAAACAAAACTCGAAAATTGCTAGATTAAATAACAAAAAGACGGTAATTATTAGTACTTACAATCCTCGTGGGAATGACACTCGGTGACTAATAATCTATACTACAAAACGATAGGTGCACTTGCCTATGGTTTTCTAGAGTAGCGTTTGAGCCATCAATTATCTTATCTATAATGATTATTTAGCCATTAATTGTATTAATATAAATAAATCTCATTTATTAGGAAAAAGAGGAGAGAAAATCAATATATAACTTGTACAATTCAAATTTACAATAGAGAATCGACTAGAAAAAGCCAACTCGGCATTATTAATAAAAAGAATCGGCCACTTTACTCGGTTTCAGTGTCGATCGTCGGCTCTCCTGTCATCAGTCACCAACTTCCTTGACCTTCCTAAGATCTTTGGGCGGGCGTCGGCCCCATACATGGTTCAGCTTTAATTTCCTAGTCACATAATCAATAGTTATTTCCTTGTTGATTGAAAAAGAGCATCAACAGTTTCTATCGAATTCCCCATCTTGGCAGTTAGTATATACAAGAACTAGGTTTCTATCTAATTCACCATCTTGGCATGGGATAACTAAAATCTTGGAAGCCTCCATGATTGGGAAAATTCGTGTGTGCACGCACATATAACTTATAAGGTGCCCATGGCAGTTGTGATCCATCACCAGCAGCGCGTAATTTCTATCAAAATTTAGAAAATCAGATCTATTTTTTTCTCCTCTTTTCCACGAGAGAGCGAGAGGCGAGAGAGAGATTTTCGGTATTTTTTTCTTTTTTGGGGGTTAGATAATATCATCCGGGTTTGGGTAATGGGTTGGGTGGATCAGTCTCACGAATTTGATCATGAGACGGTCATTTCACAATAGACCTACTCTTTCTCCTTTATATATAATCCAATATTACTCAAACACTAATCATCAATTAGTATAAAATGGTAGTAGAATCTAATTAGACAAGAACATTCGTTTACCATGTTGTTTTCCATGTCCATCACCATTCACCACGATATTATCCACAAGATTTTTCTATAGTGATGGCATCATCTTTGTCCACTTACAAATAGAGTTTGCTTACTTCATGATGTCACAACCTAGTAAGGATTCGAATTTAGAACTACATAAAATTTAACACATATACTAGATAATTATTAATTAGTTGGATCCTTTACTTCGAATTTTATTTTATTTTCTATTGCAATATTTATTAATATGTTTCAAGTATATCATAATGATGTTATATTAGATTGATGATAGGTAAAAAGAAATGGTGTGACTTAAATTTCTTTATTTTGATTCATATAAATTGTAAAATAACTATCACCAATATCTTATTGGCTCAATCACTTTCTTTTTTTTCCGAACACTTCAATAACTTATTTTACATAAATTATTTAGGGATAAAAATATTAAACACCTTTTTTACACTTTCTTATCTAGTTTTTATTTTTCACTAACTCATATAAACTTTGCATGCTTTACATTTTATCCTCACAAGCCCATGCCAACAGAATATTCCTTCAAGATTCCATCACGTGCCTAGAATCGTGGCACGTGCTAAAGTAATTTATATACTTTGTTATCTAAACTTTACATAATTTTGCACTTTATCACACCAATTTTTTTTAAAGAAAATAAAAAATAATAAAAAAAAGTGATAAATCTCGATGAAATATTCTATCATCAGTGGACTTTAGGGTAAAGTATAAAACCCGCAAATTTTATATGGGTTAGCGGGAAAAAATGAATAGCTATGAAAGTGTAAAAAATGCCATAGTTTGGGGGTTTAATGTTTTTATTCCCAAATATTTAATACTTTAAAGTTTCACAAATATTTCATAAGATGCAAGTTCTCCGTAAAATTAATTCAATATGAATTTAGGTTTTCTTCATTTTCTACAACCGGTCTCAGATTCTTTAATTCCATAAAAGTGCCATTAATGCAAAAAACATACGGTACAAATGTTCACTCAAATATAAAAATTTCATAATCTTATTACCTGAAAGCATACCTAAAAATCCAAATCACACCAATATTTAATTAAGTTGCGAGAATGAAATACTGAAATAGTGGAGGCAAAACAGCCATGTGCGCAAATGGGTGTATTAGACATCCCACTAGAGTAGAATCACATCCCACATCGAGATTATGGAATCCAACAACCTTAATATGATTCCACTTCCCAATTGGTTGGGGATTCTTTAATTCCCTCCTAAAAAACTCATCCCGACGGCTTTTACTGTCCTGTCCTTGCTCTAGAGCTTTGTGGAGGAGGTGAATCGCGGGATGCATTTCAACAAGTCGGGTTCTTGATCGAGCTGCCATAAACTGAGTCACCATACAAAAAATCCTCCTTCACCCTGTTACCAGGGACGAATCCAGGAATTTTCTATGACGGGGGCACAAAATAATACGATAATAAACTACATCAAAAATAATTAATGGGGGCACATTTTTCTTTCTTTTAACCTAATTAATATATAATTTTTAAAAATAAATATGAAATAGTAAAAAAGAATGGAAAAATCATTAAAAAAGGAAAAAAAAACTATAAGAAAAATTAAAAAAAATAAAACCTATGGGGGCACGTGCCCCATATGTGGGAATGTGGGTATGTCTTTGCACATTACCAAGAGGATTGACCAGGTGTCGCAAGCAAACAACACGTCACTCAGTCCTTTACCGGTTGAGCTATGCAGGGGCTCTTTAATTCCCTCCTAAGTTTTATAGACAAACATCTAATGATTCTTCTAGAATTATTAATTTGTTGGCCCAGGGCATAGCTCAACCAGTAAAGGACTTGGGTGACGTGATGTCTGTTTCTTTGGCATCCACAAAGTGTGGTTGTTCGAATCCCTCTAATAACGATTTGGGTGGTGGAGGAGAACTTGTGTGGTGACTCAGTCTTTGGCAGCCCAAGGACCCTGACTAGTTGAGGCATAACCCGCGTTTCACATCCTCCACGAAACTCTAGGGCAAGGGCAGTAAGGGTCGTCAGAGGTGGGGTTCATCCTTTTAGAATTATTAATTTGTTTCTACCCTTTTTTTTCTGAATAAAATTTGTTTCTACTCGTAGTGCATGTCTGATTTTGATTCATTCATTCCCTTGGATGAGGAATGCCCCTTCATTTCTCAATGGGCTTATAGCTAGGAATTTCTGCCTATATGTAGCTCACGTGTTGAAATTCCCCATGGATATGGGTGACATCACTTGTTTGTGAAAATTAATATGAAGAATTAGTCACACTCACAATTCACAAATGACTTAATTAAATGTGTGGTATATATGTGGATGTGGTACATTTGGGATTTGGGAAGACGAAGTTTGGCAAAGCATTTTGGGAGTTGGAATGACTCATACTCCTATCATCCTAAGTTGAACACTACAAACTCTTCTTGGGGTTCGAGCTAATTACAAAAAACTCCATAAATTTTTAAAATTAAAAAAATCTTTCAGGTTTGATTCCATCTTACATTTTCCCTCTTCATAAGTAAAAAATATTTCAAAGCCCCTTCTGACATTTATAAAATGTTACACTTACTCCTTTTTATATTTAAGACATAATCAAACCTGAAATTTTATTTTTTCTTTTCTTTTTGTAATTTCAAAACATGTTTGGATTTTTTTGTAATTAGCCCAAACCTTAGAGATTTTATTTTAATTATTCCCATTTTGAATGAATAATGAAGTTTCAAATTAGAGTTAGAGAAGGAGAGTTTAGATTTTTATATTATTTTATCTTCAAAAATAGTAGTTGTGTTGTATAAGGCTGGAGTAGAGGGGTTAACGGCAGCGAAACCCCCTTAACTTCTTAGATTTTTTTTGTGTGTATAATTACTAAATTTATAAATTTGTATATATAATTATTTAAATTTTAAAATCTTGCCTCCAGAAATTTTGAAAACAGCTCGTTATCCACTATTTTTAAGAAAAATAAAGCTCGCCTATGTCCGTGGTCATACTTAATTATAGCACAAATTTCGTGTTTGCAAAAATCATAAATAAGAAATAATATCACAAATTATATATTTATTTGAATTAAAAGAATAAAATAATTACTATAAAGACATTTAAAACAAATTTAGCCAAAGATCATCTTACTCTAGTGTGATTTATTTCAAATTGAGCTTAATTAATGCACAACTAATATCTAAAAAAAATCTAAAAATCAATTTTTAGGCTTCTAATACATCCCCTAACTCACCACAAAAAGTGTCATAGGTTGCATATTTGAAAAAAAGTAATAGCTACTCTATTTATCATTTTATTTTTTCAGCATCTATCCATTTCACGCCAACCCGTATATATCCTGTGATTGAACCTTTAACAATATATCATTAATATTCATTCTCTAAAATATATATATATATATATATATATATATGATGCCTTGTAATTATTCTGCAATTTGGCTTTAGAACCTTTCTGATTTCTCTAATGTGCCTTTAAGATATCATTCTGATGACATCATATTCTTGCTGGATAAAAGAGTTTGGATAAACAGAGAAGATATCATTTCAAAAGAATCAAAGCAAGTATTTTAGTTGACTTTTTTTTTTTAACTAAACAAAGATATTAGCACCCTAACCCTTGTGAATAATGACAAACTCATGAGCCATTTAATCAAACTTAAACTTAGGCATTTCGATTTAAAAAGAGAACATAAATGAAGTAGTGGAGTTCGAGAACAATTCTCTGTATATAAAACAAGGAAACTTGCATAATTGGTCTTGTATCTATAGGAGTATTGCAAAATTAGTTCTATAACTTTTGAAGTTGCAATTTTGGTTATGTGATAATTTTGTCCCTTAGCAAAAATAACAATTTTAATTATGTAACTTTTATGATTTAGTAGTCTTTTATTTTTAATTGTGGTCATTTCAGTACTATTATTCAAAATAACCAATTCTAGCATATTTATACGTGTTTTTGTATTTTTATAATTAAGAAATAATACATTAGAACTCGTATCTTGGATTTTGATTTGAGTTCATAAATCTAAAATTCTTCCATCATTATGCAATCTATAGTATAAATGACGAATAATTTCTATTCCGGTAAATAAAATATATATAAGGTTTGATGCCATTTTAAACTTGGTCTTAGGTATATTGATTATTTTAGCTATCAAGGGCATTTTGGGAATAATTGAAATAGTCCTTAGGACCAAAATTGCATAAACTTAAAACGTATAGGACTAAGATTGCACAAATCTAAAACTTACGGGACCAAAATTGTAAAAAAGGCAAAATATACAGGACAAAAATCGCAATTTCAAAAATTACAGGACTAATATTGCAACACCCCTATAAATGTTGACTAGTTTTGCAAATTTCCCATAAAAATGAGGAGAAAATTGCAATATTAGTCCTACAAAATTTGGGATATTGCGATTTTAGACCCACGGTTTGCAATTTTGGCCCCAAAGTTTCCCATAAGAATCTGAAGTTGCATTACCATGGCCGTTAAAAAACTAACGAAGAGCATCAAAAGTGCCGTTAAGTTATAAACAAGCATTGCAGTCGTATTGGTTCCATAAGCGTTGGACATTGCAGTTTTAGTCTTATTATTTGCAAGTATGATCCGAAAGTTTTTTTAATGCAATATATTCCCATAATAATCTAAATTTATTTTATACTAAATGCGCAGTTTTATAAAAAAAATATTATATATTAATTATAAAGTATATTTGTACTATATTTTTCATTGAGCTGAATATCTAAAAAAAATAAGATAAAACACATACAATATTAAAAGAGAGCGTTGTTAGAAGATGTTGATTTTGATGCTTACTCAAATCGAGACTTGACCCGCTAAGATTATAAGACCTAGATACACCGCTACTCATACTTGTGTCTAGCAGATATGGCCAGTTAGACTCACTCACTTCATATATTTGACCTTCTTTGGTGTGCCTCATAGATACATTAAAATGATTTCCACAAAATAGATAATAGGCGAAATTACAAAATTAGTTTTGTAAAAAAAAAGACGGTAGTAGAAAGGTCCTGCAAAGCAAAATAGTACCGTAACTGTATAAAAATCACTATGTTACTAATTTCACCATAAATAAGGAATTTCGCCATAAATTAGAAATTTCATTGGATTTTAATCACATGAGCTACACGTGTAATTCTGTAAAATTATGACCAAAATTGAATTTTTTATATAATTACAGAACTAATTTACAAATTGTGCATTTTGCGAAATATTTTTGCAATCACTAATCAATTACATGACTAATTTTATGTTTTTTTCTCAATTAATAAAAAAATAGTTATTTTAATTCAATAAGATTTTGTCTTAAATATTTAAGATTTTTTACTAAATGATGGTTTTGAGGTTAAATAAAAAATCAAATGACAACAAAGAAAAGAAATTAGTTTAGATTTATCTATTTTTATATTTTTATTTGGGATAATTGCATTTTTGGTTCGTAGGATGGGAATATTTGCAGTTTTAGTCCCAACTGCAAACAAAATAATTATGGGACCAAAATTGCAAAAGAAATTACCCGAAAAACTAATGGTGGGACTAATTTTGCAACAAAACCATTCTAATGGGACTATTTTGAGCCCATGGGACCAAATATGTAATCACTGGAATCTTTTGGAACTAATATCGCAATTTTCTCAAAAAATTAAAGTGAATTTCATTTCGAAGAATTTCAATGGAGCTAGTCTCCTGTCAGACTATCTAATGGATCTAGATCTGTTAGACGGGTCTAAATATCCTACCCATCACCCAATATGCAGATCTTTAGACGCAAAATTGTAAAGAAATGATGAGAGCATGGAGATGGGCTGGGACAGGAAAAACGACGCGTGGGAGGCGCTGACAATCACACCACCACTCCACCAGATTCACTGCTGCTCTCACTCTCATTTTCTCTTCATTTAACGAAAACCCATGTATTAAAGATCCTCTTTATCGGCCTTCAACATATAAAGGCTGGCCTTGATTTTTTTAATCCTACTCCATATATAAGTGTTAATTTGTTGGATCACAAATTATAATTAATATTTGTTTTGTCTATTTTTCATATTAATGACAATTAAGCATACTGGCTTTTTGTCCATAAGAAAATATTTTTGTTAGCAATGCTTATTTTCTTACATCAATACTTTTATGGAGAAATACTAATACATTTTATAAGAAAAACTAATACTTTACATGAGCTCTACTAAAATACTCTCTAGGAAATTACTAATACTTTTTCGAGAAACTATTAATACTTTCACGAGGGACAACTAATACATTTCGGGAGAAAAAATTTTAATTATATTCAGGGAAACTACTAAAATACTCTCCAGTGAACTACTAATACTTTTCGAGGAACTACTAATACTTTTTTGAGGGACTGCTAATATATTTCGGGAGTATATTCATGAGAAATACTAAAATACTCTTCAGGGAACTACTAATACATTTCGGAAGAATCGCTAATACTTTTTAGAAGGGCGGCTAATACTTTTCGAAGGATGTTAATACATTTCGGAGAAAAATTTAATTATATTCAGGAAACTACTAAAATACTCTTCAGGGAACTACTAATACTTTTTCGAGGAACTACTAATACTTTTTTGAGGATTTGCTAATACATTTCGGGAGTATATTCATGAGAAATACTAAAATACTCTTCAGAAACTACTAATACATTTCGGAAGAATCGTTAATAATTTTTAGAAGGACGGCTAATACTTTTACTGATTGTTAATACATTTCGGGAGAAAATTTTAATTATATTCAGGGAAACTACTAAAATACTCTCCACGGAACTACTAATACTTTTTCGAGGAACTACTAATACTTTTTGAGGGATGCTAATACATTTCGGAAGTATATTCATGAGATATACTAAAATACTCTTCAGGGAACTACTAATACATTTCAGAAGAACTGCTAATACTTTTTAGAAGGACGGCTAATACTTTTCAGAAGGACTGTTAATACATTTCGGGAGAAAAATTTAATTATATTCAGGGAAACTACTAAAATATTCTCCACGGAACTACTAATACTTTTTCGAGGAACTACTAATACTTTTTTGAGGGACTGTTAATACATTTTGGGAGTATATTCATGAGAAATACGAAAATACTCTTCAGGGAACTACTAATACATTTCAGAAGAACTACTAATACATTTTAGAAGGACGGCTAATACGTTTTTGGGAAACTACAATAATTTTTCGAAAAAAAAAAAATAATACTTGTATTTTCAGGATCTTAGTGAAAATATTTAAAATATGTGTGTTTAGAAATATATTGACATGGCCTAAACTAAATTATTTTATCTAAATCATATATAAAATGAACAAGATAAATAACCACCCACATAAATGGGTAAAACTTGCAAAAAGAAGTCACATAATTAATGCAACAACCAGCACTTTTTCAAATTGAAAGCAGTGGGGGCCCACCCCCAAGGCCCATGCCTATAGGAGGCATCAGGACGCTGTTAATGACGTGCGGGATTAGCGGGATTATTGCATGCGGCTATATTGAATTATTTGAAATTGGGTTGGATCCGTCTGACGGGACCCGTCAGACGGTCTGACAGAAGTTTTTGTCATTTCAATGTGCCCATACCATATAGGATCTTAAACTACATATTTTCTTTATGTGATATTTTAATTTTTTTTTCTCATGAATGTCACATGTATAACTCGATCTACTCGGTTTGATGATTACACATTTATACATCTTATCAAACGAGAAAATATATTTGATCTATGTGTATTATATTAACAAATTAAACTAGAATGTATTTTTAATTATCAATTTCGAGTCGAATATCTAATAATTTAATTTGTATCAGTCATAACACGAGGGAAACTTAATCTTTTCTAAGTTAACACTAATCAATCTTGCCGTAATTTTGGATACGATATCTCAAACTAAAAATAATTGTAAAGATCACGTATGATACTTCCTAACATAAACCTTTTAACATAGGAGCAATATTGAAATAGATCCTAGTAAACTTATTTCCACATATAACTCCTTCAAAATTCAAAACTATTGATTTCGTGGTGAAATTGTAGACACAAAAAATTGCTATATAGCCCTCAACTTAACAGGACCTATATAAACATGGCTAGGGATGGCAATGAGGCGGGTCAAAATCCACCCCCGCATCAAATCCGGCCCGACGGGACGGGTCTAGATCCGGATAAATGTTTCCCGGGGCGGGTCTTGGGTCCAAAATTACAAAATCTGTCCGGGTCCGGGGCGGGTCATGGGTCAATAGGACTCGCCCCTCATATTAATTTTTATTATATTTTTAAATATGTAATGAGATATTTTTGCATTATTTATTTTTAGATTTGAGTGTTGTATTGATTTTAATTTACTAATATAACATCTTGTAATATTCTACTTTGAATATTTATTTTGAGTATTAATTGAGTACTATTGTGAAATACTAGTAGTATTTTTTTTAAAAAAAAATCTTAATAATAGCCAAATAGTTGTAAAAAATGGTTATAATAAATTGCATAATTATATTTTTTTTAAACCAACTGGCATTGAATTGCTTTTGAAAATTTGGCCATAAATACAAAAAAGATAAATTATTGCAATTAAAAAAATGTATTGGTGGGTCTAGACCCACCCAGTGGTTTTGAGGCGGGCGGGGCGAGCGGGTCCGAGTCTTACTTTTCCTTGACGGGGCGGATGGCGGGTTTGGCCAAACCCGCCACATTGTCATCCCTAAACCCACCAACTATTCATGCGTGTAAAAGTATGTAGATTGTAGCATTAACGGAGAACTACTACAAGATCTATCAGGAAAACTAGGATGCTAATTAAATTTGTTGGTTGGATACGGAATTTGGTGAATCCTAGCTAGAGATATACAACAAATGCCTTTTCAATGTAGGGTAAATAGAAGAAGAAGGGAAAATTGCAATAGTCTCATAAATTATGGTCATTCGCATTTAAGTCCTATAAGTTTTGAAATTTCCATCTTAATCTCATATGTTTGTGGCATTTTCGTATTTTGGCCCGATAAGTTTTAGTATAGTGCAGTCCCATAAGTTCCTCGCAGTTGCAATTTTGGTCCTGAGGGCCTTTTTATACTTTCATAATGCCCTTATTTGTTGAAATGACTTATTTGGCTAAGTTTTGGTTCAAAATGGGCGGGGGTGGGTCGGGTCTGAGTATCACTTCCGCCCTGCCCCGCCTCGCCCCGCCAGCAGTGACGGATCCAGAAATTTTTTAAAAGAGGGGCACAAAATTAAATAAATATAAGGGATAATTACAAAAAAAAAAAAACTAAGGGACTAAAATATGGGATTATAGTTGCTTACTTCTAAAAGTTACGGGACTAAAATACTATTTTTTGCTATAAGGTTAAAACAGTCAACGACTAAACTGCTAATTTACAAAGTTACAAGACTAAAATGCGAATGGCCATAACTTATGGGACTAAATTTGCAGTTTTCCAGAGGAAGAATGAAGAGAATGACGAGATGTATAAAATCTCCCAAAAACTAGCCAAGACAGAAAGCAAACTAATTATCTCTATACTTGACTTGTGACCTATTATTATAAACTTGTTGGAGCTCGATTAGTTAACAAAAAAACCAGGCTTGAATATAACTTTAATTATATAAAGCACGGCTCGAGTTAACAAAAATCAGTGAAAAAGTAATAAAACATGTATAAAATATTAAGTTAATCCACCTCGTTTTTGTTCGATTTGATTAAAGCTCGATCATTCGATTAACAATAGAGCCAAATTCAAATTCAAAATTTTAAATTCAGTAAAATTTCAAATAAGCTTGAATAATATCACAGAAATTTGTATGAGATAGTCTCATTGATGTAGTCTATGAGATGGGTGTGATATTTAAATAGAATTTCAACCTGAACCTAAACTCAAATCCATGAAAAGAATCCATTTTTGTGTTTCTTATAAGATGTCAATGAGCTTAGATCCAACGGTTTTATATAAGACTCCTCAAATAATATTATGTTCGACTCTATTCGATTCATTTACATTCTAAAGTCTAAAACTACTGAACGTGAGCTTTGTAACATTAATTAATTTAAAAAAATATTATGTGAAGTGGTTTATAAATTAAAATCAGTTTTAACTTTGCTCTTCGTATAGTAAATCTGGTCATGAGCCAATTGGCTCATTGTATTTAGGAAGTTTAATTGAGTTTCGTTAATAAAATTAAATCTCATCGTTTTTAAAAACACCAAAAAAGCCTTTCTTCCCTCAAAAAAAAAAAAAAAAAAAAAAAAAACGAGAGCCTTTGATTAATTGATTCATGGTATGCGTTTGATTAAATGAATCATCATAAAGATTCCAAATACACCAAAAGATTCTCTTACCATATTCTCTCCTCCTCCAACCTTGGAACACTATATATATCCCCCTCTTTACACCACCACTCCGCCATCGGAGATTCTCTCTCTCTGAACCATATTTTCTCTCTCCCAAACACTCCAATGGCACTTCGGCGAACACTTTCGAAGCGCCTTTTCAGCTCCACCAACCTGGACCCTCCATCTCCGATCCCCTACTTCCGCCGCGAGTTTCTCACCTCCGGCACCTCCGCCGCCACCGGATTCTTCCGCCGCCGCTTCTTCCAGCGCCGCGCCATCAACAACCGCTCCTCCGCCAACCCCCTCCCCTCCTTCCTCACGCTCCCCGTCGGCGAAAAGCTCAGGGAGAAGATCAAGTCTCTGAATGCTCCGGCGGATCACCGGCTCCGGCCGCCGATCCCGGCGGCGGAGGACGAGGGACGGTTTGGCGTGAGTGTGGCGGACGCGAAGAGAGTGCTGAGGTTTTTGCAGATGGAGAAGATCAGAGAAAGGGTGAGGAATATTCCGGCGAGTACGATTCAGTACGGCGAGTTTGTACGGATCTGCGGTGACGTGTGTGGGAATAAAGAAGGTGGTTTGGAGTTTGCAAAGGGGTTGGATGAATCGGGAAACGTCATCGTTTTGGGTGGTGTCGTTTTTCTCCGCCCTGAACAGGTAATTACGGAACACAATTTAGCGGCTTTATTCATTTCTGAAAATAAAATAATTATTCATATCTACATAAACAATATATTTTTTTTACATCACATATATCGTATAAACAGTAAAATAAAGGAGTTATTCTGGTTCAGATTTCATCTTCCAATTTGGTATTCCACTTCTTGTTCCAGTCATCTGGATGACATGCGTAAATATGCTTAAAATTAACTACTCATATTCATCTCATGGACATGTGTTATTCATCCGGATGAACTGAATATGAAATTGAACACCAAATTGGAACAAGAAATCTTTTCTCATTATTCAATATTAGTGGGATTGACTATGTTGGTTTTAGAATACCTATTCTTTATTTTGTACCATGTTTCATTTGATATTTTAAATGTGTCTAATATTACATTTAATTTGTGGAAATTGTGATCCCATAAAACATGGCCCTATGTTTTTCCTTTTTCAATTCCTATGTATTTTTCTTTGATGTTGTAGTTTTTTGTCTGGAGAACGTTGAATTTTGACGTAGATTTGAATTGATATAGTCAATATCTCCGTTTGGCTCTTCGTGTAGTCAATAACTCAATATGGTCTTGAGTCTGTTGATTCCATTGTATTTTTGGAATTCTGTCTGAGTTTAAAGAACTAAGCAGAAAATGTGAAAAGGTGCATGCAAGTCCATGTGAAGACAACGTTGCACAACACCACCACCACCAAGCAACAAAATATTATTTGTAAATAAAAATATTTATAAACGAACATAAATAACTTTCACATTTTATTTTTGTTATTTCACATATGTTGACACTGATACAGTTGCCAATTACATTTTCATTTATTTCAATTTCATTTATCTATCATTTATTTTCTTTAATTTCTAAGAGATTAAAATGTTATGATCTCCTATCGATACACAGGTGGCCAAATCAATGGAAACACTAATTTCACAATCCGTAGCCATGCCCAACGACCCAAGAAGAGAAGAGCTGGCCCATCTTGAGAATGAAAAGGCCTTGATCGATCAAAAAGCCCAATCCCTAGTCCGTGGAGAACTCTACTGTGGGCTGGGCTTCTTGGCACTCCAAACAGTGGGCTTCATGAGGCTAACATTTTGGGAGCTGAGCTGGGACGTTATGGAGCCCATTTGCTTCTTTGTGACCTCATTCCACTTTGCATTAGCCTATGCTTTCTTTTTGAGGACTTCAAAAGAGCCCTCATTTGAAGGCTATTTCCAGAGCAGGTTCAAAGTAAAGCAAAAGAAGCTTATGAAAATTCATAAGTTTGATATTGAGAAGTATAATAAGCTATATCAAGCTTTTTATCCCAAGTATTAGGACCAAATATAACGTAAAAATGGTTGAGTTGTATAGATTTTGTCGGGATAGTTTTCGCATGTATACAATGAAATGAGTTCTTGAATACTTCTTTATGTTATCAAGAGCTATGGATGACTTATGACTTAAGGGCTAGGAATTGTAATATATGTTACGGGAAAATTGCAAAACTGGTCCTGTAATTATAAAGGTGTTGCGAAAATAGTCCTCTCCAATTTGGCTTTTGCAAATATAGTCCCGTAACTATTAAAAAGTTGCAATATTCCGACAAGATATCCAAATTCCGGCGAGAAAAGTCCTAAAATTGCAACTTTTTAATAGTTACAGGACTATATTTGTAAAAGCCAAATTGGAGAGGACTATTTTCGCAACACCCTTATAGTTACAGGACCAGTTTTGCAATTTTCCCTTCTTATATTTTATTTTTCATGTCTTTTCTTGTTCTTCTCCACGAAAATTCCAACGTCCAGCACCACACCACCTCCGCCTCCTCCAGCCTAGCCCGCCCCCTCGGTTGAGCACCTACGCTTCTTGTTGCCTACAAAAAATCGTCGCCGCCACAACAGCATCACCATCCCTAGATCTAGTACTTCCGCCTCCTCCAGCCTCCAAATAATCTCCCCTGCCGCAGAGCCCTCCAAGAAGGTTGCAACAATCTTGAACCCTCGGATGGGTTAGGTGTTGTTTTATTTTTGGTGGAAAAAAGAAATTAAAAAACAAGAATATTAAAAGAAAAAGAATGGCAGGAATAAAAGACAAAATTAATGAAGAAAAACTGGTTTCCATTATATTCGTGATTATTTGGAAATTAAATAATATATATAATGGTTGAGTAATTATTATTGGATTACTTGAAATATTATTCAATTAGATAATTATTTATTAATGTTTTATTTCTCAATGAGTTAAATAATTGATGGATTTAAATGGTTATCGGATTTTTTTATAATATGGTTTCTTAAAATTTTAATTATTAATAATTTATAACTAATATTTTAAGAATTTAAAATTATTTATTAATTTGTTTCATTTTTTAATTAAAATTGGGATTTAATTTTTTGTAATTATTTATTTCAATTGGCAAGTTGTGTAGGTAATTTAATCCACTTTGTAAGTCAAACTATCCATGTAGACATCCACATAGGAAGAAATGCTTACATGTCAGCAATTAGCTTAATTAAATTTGGTCATATGCAACATTCCGGCAAGATACCCGAATTCCGGCGAAAAAAAGTCCTTAAATTGCGACCTTCTAATAGTTATAGGACTACATTTACAAAAGTCAAATCGGAGAGGACTGTTTTTGCAACGCCCCAATAGTTACAGGACTAATTTCGCAATTTTCTCTATATGTTACTAACTCCGTATTTAGCACGTGAATATTACAAAAACAAAACAAAAAAGTAAAAGAATCTATTCATTTTTGCCACATGAAGGAATGTAGACATGTAGTTGACATCAAGTTAGGGGTTCTAAATGGAACCGAAATATGGTTCCAAACCGGAACCAGAACTGTGATGAACGATTCGGGAAACAGTTGATCGAAACCCAGTTCTAAAACCGGAACTGAAACTGTATAAACCGATTTCAGTTATGGTTCCTTAATCAACCGCCGGTTAGAACTGTCGGTTTTTATAAGGTTAATGTTATTATCATATTTTATTTTCATAACCGCCTGAGACGCGTCTTAAACCAAATGTTGTAAGCGAGTTACGCGAACTTTGATTCTTTTTATACACTAAGAGGATATGTAGACAGCTTATTATTATTATTATTATTATTATTATTATTATTATTATTATTATTATTATTATTAATTCCAAAACTTAATATTGTTGTGAGTATTAAGTCCAATTCCTTTTCTATTTTCATTTTTCTTCTTTTCTTTTGTAACTGAAATTGGTAAATTACTTTTTTAAAAAAAAACTAAAAAATTATCAAAAAAAGAAAAAAAGAATTGGTTCCGGTTATCCGGAACCCGGGAACCGTGAGGCTCCAGTTTCGGTCCTCATTTTGGAATAACCAGAGCCGGAGGTTTTGGAATCGGAACTGACGGTTCTGGAACCTTGGCCAACCCTACATTAAGGTGAGAAAATTACAATTATTTGAATTTTTTTATGATATTTTGATTTGATTTTGTCAGTGTGTAAACTAAATCAGTGTAAATGAAATTGATTTGAATAAAAAAATATATTTTTCAGATGACATAACACAATATATATAGTATTAGACTGAGCACAAATCTAGTGTATTATCACTATGGATTTAAATTATTGGTACTGTAATTTTTATAATATATGAAATTATGCGAACCATGTTTAATTTGAAGAGTTCAGTGAAAAGCCCAAAGGGAATGCAATTAGAACGGAAAAGAAAGGAAGAAAAAAAAATGAGGAAATTACACAAAATGCCCACATTTTTAGAAAAAAGACAAAAATGTCACCATATTCCAAATATACCCGACCTGCTGTTTTTTTTCCCAATAATACCCGCCCAGTTTAGGCTGCTATCCAGTTTTTACCCCCTCCTTTCGTCACCTCCTTCTCCGCTGAGAATTTGTGTTTGATAACATGGATGTGAACTTCATGCTGGAACTCCGCATTGATTGCCTTCAAATCGTCCTCCACCTCAAACGTCTCGCCGTTGGAGCTCCTCAGAACGATCATCTTTGCTGCAGATGACATCGGTGAGTTTTTGATTCAATGAATTTCGAAAACCCTAACCTAATTGAAATCGGGGGAGGAAATAATGGGGAAACATGAAAACTGAATAATTGAGATTTGAGACTAGTTTTCTTGGCTTTTAGGATTCCGAAGTGAGGACGAAATCTCCTTCAATGATTTTGACTCCTGGTTTTCTTTTTTTTTTTGCGTGTGTGTTGAATGCGAATTTGAATGATTTGTTGATTTTGTGTTGCTGATGCATGATTTTTCTGTGTTCTTTCATTATTTTGTGGTTTGAAGTTTTCGTTTGTTTCGATGTTGTTTCAAAGTTGTTTCTTTTATGTTTCTTTTGTTCTAATTTATGTATTTTCCATTTATTTTGTTTTTTTTATATTGTTTTTGATTTGTTGTGTTATCTATCTGACTGTGTATATTTTTTTTTTTATTTCTTTTGTAGTGAATGTTGGATTTTTTTGTTGCTTGTTATGCCAAGCACCTTATTGTTGGGAAGGTTATGGACGTCGAAGCGTTGGAGACAGATAATGAACAAGCAAGGGTCAGTCATCTGCTTCACAATCATGTTAAGTTGAAGCTGCAAAATGGAGATGACGATGACAACGACATTGAGATTCTACCTCCACTTCCTAATGATTTTAGAGAATTTTTGTTATGTAAATCTTAATGATATGTAATCGGTTGAAACATGTAAGAAACATAAATGAAACATGTAAGAAACAATTATGAAACATATGGTCATGTGATAAAAGTTTGTAGTAATTTACTTTTAAATTTAGAGAAATATAGTGTAGTTTTTCCCCGTATACTCTTCAGCTTTTTTTTTGTCATCCTTGTAATTGTTGATCTTTGCTTCATTTCGATGTCTGCATGTCTAATCTTGAACTAAAGATCTCACGTACTCTAGCAAAGTTGTTACTAGTAAGTCTTTCCCCCACTACAGTTGATGCATTCAATAATTCTACGATGTTGGAAGTCAATACAAAGTATTTTTTGGTCTGACACTGGAGTCGTGTCCATTTCTCGTAGCCGATGATGGACAAGTAAGCTCAAATTTTCTGAATTGAATTTGTTGTTCTAAGATTCCCCTTAGTGTGCTGAATGTGCTGTCTATTGGAATGAGTATTCTTGTTATCTCAAAGTTCCTATACTATCCGTTTTCTTCCCATTGTCCATTGTGGTATACTACAGCTGGGATTTGCTCCATTCAATTGTGGATCTCAATGAATAGTTGGCTAAGTGAAACATAAAAGAAACATAAATGAAACAATGTTCATGTACGTCAAGAAGTAAAGTGAAACGAAAAACAATTGTGAAACATAAAAGAAACATATGTGAAACAAGAAAGAAACATATGTGAAACAATCACGTAATGTATCGCATTGAGTTTTTTCCAGTTGACACGTTTTATTCTTAGATAATCACGAGAAACAATGTTTGTAGGATTTTGGATCATAATTCGAACTAAATAAGTATTTTGAAGCTTACAACTTCCAGGTTTTGGATATGCATGCAAAATTTGGTTCAATTCAATGTCAATCTCATCAATACACATTGAATCCTAAATTTCAATTTGTAAAATCATGAAATATATCTAAATAAGGTATTCTCGAGAATAAGATAAAGAGATCGCATTTTTTTTTTTTACCTGTTTTGGTCTTCTTCTTCCTCGATATTGATCTTGAATTGTGATCTCTATGATCCGCTTTTTTTTCCCTTCGATCTGTGTTTCCTCGAATCTATGCGTTTTCTCTGTTTTTCGTTAATATTTTGGGATTGTATTTTTGATCGAGAGATCTTCTTTGATCGTGAAGACCGTGATTTTTGGAGGGGAAACATTTGCAATTCACCGAAGATCTTTGAAGATTGGGTAGTTTTGTCGGAATCTGTTTGAGTTGGGTATATTTGGGAACAATTTGGCCAAATCGGGCATTTTTGTGAAACATCCGGGCTGGGTGGGCATTTTGCTGGTATTGGGCATCCAAAATCGGGTATTTGTGTCCTTTTCCCAAAAAAAATCTTAAGTGGTATTGCATAATTTCATAAAGGCCTAGTTCTAACTTAGTTACATACTCCATCGTAGTTGGGCCTTTTACACTAATTTGTTACCAACCCAAGAGTAAGTATCTTCATCATTTATATTAGGGCTAGGCACGAGACTTGGAAATCTCCGAATTCGAATTGAAACTCGGATCGAATAAGTCCCAAACCAAAAATAGTCATTGATTTTATGACTTTCTACGAATCGACCCATTCCAGAAAACTTTATGGTACGATTCTGGATATTTTTAGATATCCGTACCGAAGAACCAAAATTAGAACCAATTTTAAAGAATTTTTTAAATATTTACATTATACATATTTATTATTTTTGTCTCCATGTTGAATTAAGTATACATTTAATAAAATTTAATGATTTATAAAAAAATAAAACATAATACTACAACAATCGTAACTATTTAAAAAACAAACAAATCCTTCCAAAAAAAGCAAACAATTAAAATAGATTAAATAATTTATAGATTAAACTTTTTAGGCCCATTTGAAAATGATAATTAAATAAAAAAGGTAATAATTAATTGACATGGCAACAAACTTTACATGATAATTAAATAAAAAAATGTATTAATTAATTGACATGTCAACAAATGAAATTTAGTATTTTATTAAACTTAAAATATAATATTGACTTTACTGATTTAAAAAAATGATAATTAATAATAGATTAATAATTATAGTCCCATTTTTTATTAATTGACAGCTAATTTTTGATTTAATTTAATAATTTAATGTGGATTATCCTTTTTTCTTCTTTTTAAAGTATGAATAATCTTCGATTTTCAATTCTCTTTTCTAGACTAAATCGATTCTCGAATCGAACTTTCGTACCGACTCGTCCTGACATTTGGGACGGTATGGTAAGTATATTTTTTTATTATCTATGGTACGATCCTGGATATCAACTTTTGAAATATCTGAATTTTGGTACGTTTCTGCATATTTTTGAATATCTGAACCGTACCGTACCACGCATACTATATGTTACCTTATGCTTATTTAAATCATTGTCATAAACAACTTAGTGTGATTGATTGACCTTTCATCTCACATCTTCCTATTTTGGTAAAAATATTGTGAAATATTTTTGAAAAAATAAGAATGAATTTTGATAGTGATTGGAGATAGTTGATATGATAGTTTTTATAGTAAAATAGTGATTAAATGTGATTGAAAAACTAAAAGAGTGAATAAATATATTGGTGATGATTACACAATAATGATAGTTGATGGGTTGAAATTTCATGTTCCGTAGTTCTATTCAACTCCCAATTTCATTGCATTCGATAAATGACATAATTGTACACATGTTTCATCGGATATATTGGAACATGGGTGGAACAAGAATGCAAAGCAAGAGATCTCATATTGATAGTTGATGTGTTGTTCTTTTCGTAATTTATAGTTGTACTTGATTGATGATTAGAAATGTAAGAACGAGTGAATAGTATTTTTTTTTCTTCTTTAAATCTCAAACAATCTCATGTTAAGATCTAGAAACCCTGCCCCCACCCCCCCCCAAAAAAAAAAATCACAAAAGATTTTGTGAATTTTTTTTTTTTTTTTTTAACAATCAAGCACTTCCATTAGACTTTTCTTTTACCTTTCGGTGCCCAAAATACGTCATATATAGTTATGTATGTGTTATAATAGGGGTAACTAAGACTAAAACTAATTCTAAAGTAGTATTGTTGATAAGTGGCGAAGTGCTAACTCCATTTCCATTTGATATTATCAACTCATACATACAAAGCAAAACTGTTACCCAGACGACACTGATACTTGTATTTGGTAGGAGACCACAGATAAACAAGGGCCCTATATATGCCTTTTTGATTTGGATATCTAAAATGTCTTCATCAGGACAGTTTATCCAACACTTTATTGCATTATCAACTTTTTCATAATATAGTCTGTTGAATTATTAAACAAATCCAGTTTACATCAAGAAAATTATATTTCATACTCGATTTCATCAAAACTCAATCAATCCATTTGCTGTACGTTCAATGAAATCTGTCCCGGCAAAATAGGAGTTGAAGAACTTGAATATTCAATAAAAATATTGTACAATGTCATCATTTCTATTTTCCAGTAAGCAGATTTATTTTTTCAGTTTTTAGAGTAAATAAGCATTAATTATATCATAATTAATATTAAAAAACTAATTTATAGTTTAAAAAAAAACAATTTACACCAACTTCTTATTCACGGATTTTATTTAACTGCATATAAAGTTAGTTTAAGTATCAACCAACCAGTGGACCTTTTCATATGCTAAGGTCCAATTGGTACCAACAACTTTCCACCGAACTTGGTTTTCTTAAAATTAGGTTCTACATATTTTTGTTAATCTAATAAAGTAAAATATTTATTTATAGATACATGTAATTTGACCAACGAATTATTTTTTCTTTACAATTGATGAACATTATTAATCATTTCTTCTTTCATTCAAATATTATTTCATTTGGATCAAACACATTGTTATTCAAGTGTACTTAAATTTATGTTAAATTTTACAAATTATATTTGAGTTTGATTCGATTATCGAACAGAGTAAGCCTAATGAGTTTTACTCAAGTCCCGTATGAATCGGACTCGAGTTATTTGATCTCTTTATATTTATATTATTATTTTCTTTACTAATAAAGTCGAGTTTCAAATTTTATTGAACCAAAAAATGTGATTAATATTGAATTATTATGATAATATCAAGCTCATCTGAATTTTTAATAATCGGTTCCAAATGGTGATGAATTAACTTAAATTATTTTATAACTATTATTAAATTTGTGTAGTCCTATTTTTCATTCAAATTGGGATTATTTCACTTAGTTAGAAGTATCAACCAACCGGTGGACCTTTTGCCATGCTACGGCCAAATTATTACCGGTAGCTGGTTTCTACCAAAGTTGGCACACATTTTTCTGAAATTTGATTTTCAAAAGCAGAATTACAGAAACACCCTCATCCTATGTTCAGTATTAGTTGCCTAATTTTTTTTGAACTAGCATTAGGTAAGCTGATTAGTTTCGTTCATTTAAAGTTAATATTTTTGGCTAATTTATTAATATATTGGGTTTTTGATTTAGCAATTTTGATGTTGTAACATTTTCAAAACAAAGTATTTAACTATTTATCATTATTTATAATTAAAACAGAGTTTTTAAATTAACCAAATTATTTGATATTACCCTCTTAAAATACATTATTTAGTTGGTCAGTAATACCAACTGGATTGAGAAGATAGATAATAATGATGATAGGTAATTAAATCTATCACATAACCAAAATCAAAAAAGAACATTAACCAAAGTTGGCACCATAGTTGCACTACAAAGATATAGAGTACTGTTTGAGTTAGTTTATAAATTATTTAAAACATCAGCCAATTGGGGAAAAAACAAATTCAGTTACAAAAATCACTGTTGAAATTTAATTTATTTACATTAAATTTAGAGATTATAAGTTGATATGTATCTCAATTTGCAACAATATATAAAGATAAACTAGGATATATTGTAATAGTTTTAATTTAGGGTATTTATGTTAGAGTAATTAAAGATGTCTTGATATGTACGAATCCGACTGCCACCCATCCCCACTATTATACACATCATGATATATCATAGTTGTCTTTTTCCATTTAGACCTTTTTAACGAATATATCTCTGTCACCCATAAAAATATTTCACGTGCAAGGTTTCATAATCAACCGTCTATATGTGATGAACCGTGTTTAGAGTAATTAAATATTAAATGATTCTCATCTCGATTAAATTTTTAAATGACGTGGTCATTAATTTACAATTATAGTACTATGAGTAGGGGCGTCAATTTGTGACACGACACGATAACCCGACACGAACTTAACACGAATTTAGCAGGTACAGATACAACCCTTAACAGGTTCGGGTCAAAATCAGGTCGGACACGGTTAACATGGAAAATAAATAGGCCAGGTCGGGTCGACTCACACGATTGACCTATGTAACCTATTTAATTTTATAGTGATATATTATTTTAATATTTTTTGATGTTTTAGTTGGTTATATGATGATGGAAAAATTATTAAAAGTATTTTTTAAATAATTTTTAATATTTAATGTATTTTTTATTTGTATTTTCAATTTTTTCTGATTTTTTTGTAATTTTTTTCGTGTCAAGTTTAAATTATACAGGTTTTTCGTGTCGTGTCGGGTTACCCGTGTTATAAACGGGTCGTGTTCGGGTTGTGTATCTTGACACGAATACTTAAACGGGTCGGGTTCGGGTTCGTGTCAGACCTGTAATACCTGTGTAAAAACACGACCCACGAACACGAAATACGACACGATTGACGCCCCTGACTATGAGTACTTAGGGCAATCAAAAGGTCCACGAAATACATGTACATCAAAATCAAATACAGTCCCATTATCTCGAGGGGTTTTAAATTTACGATGGTGGGCCTATGATTTGTCCCCACAATGATTTATAATATTCAGCCAATTAGTGATTAATCTATCTTAGTTAATAATGCATTAAAATGCACAGTTACCATAGATCAGTGAGCTGTATTTTTAATAAAGTTGTTAGGCCCCACATTCTTAAACCTTAATAGGCCATTAAATATTTGATAGCATAATTTACGTGGGGAACTGTGTGTAACATAGGGAGACAAGGTCAAATTTATGGGCAAAAATATTGAGCAAATAATTTGTTTTAGGTAAGAAAAAACACCAAATCTAACTACCCCGCTTCCAGACAGATATATTTATTACATTTGACCTTTTGATTGATTAAGATTTATTAATATTATTCCTCATCACAAATTATCATCTGTATTAGAAATTTATAATTTGTTCAAAGTCCTAACCGAAATCATTGGAAATTTTGGATTAGATTCGGGTTCAATCATAATTAATTACTTAGTGAGCGACTTTGTAATTATTATGCAATCAGTTAGACATGATTTAAAATAATAATTTCATTCAGAGTTGTTTGATTAAGCTTATAAGAACATTCCCAATAGGCTCTTTAAATTTAAAGAGCATCTTTTGTAAAATAAAGAGCATTTTTAAATTTAAAGAGTTGTATTTTTGCCATCTTCCAAGAGATTCTTTAAATTTGGCTCTTTATTTATCATTTCCCAACATTAATTAATTACACATTTTTTTCCTCCATTTCACTTATTTTCCTCCTAATTTCTTAATTGTTTTCCTCCATATTGTTTTACATTGAGAACATCATGCTATTTTAATTCAATGAAAAATATCACATGATTTCAAAATATATTCATGACAACCAAAAATCAAAACAAATCTCTAGGCCCTTTCAAATATGCCTTCAAGAAAAATGATCAACATGCTTATTCATGATTCTGACTCTAAAGATGATTCTGACTCATTTCTGAAATCACATAGTTCTCGTAATATTCTCTCGAATTTTAATCGCATTTTTCCATGGTAAATATATGTTGAAATTTCAAAATTTATTTTGATTTGTAGAAATTATCACTAAAAGGATCATTAAAAAGTGCAAAAATCATTAAATGGGATATTAGAAATAATTAACATTTAATGTAATTAATTATGGAGAGTTGTCTTGGCTCTCCAAATTTGGAGAGTGAAAATTGGTTCTCTAAATTTAAAAGTTAAACTAAAGAGCTTGTTGGAGAGTGTTTTTGGTAGATAACTCTTTAAAATAAAAAGTATTTTTGATTTGAAGAGCCTCTTGGGGATGCTCTAAGTTCTTATATATGTTAAGTATTCAATAGAGATTTTATTGGACGAGTTTATAAACTTTCAAAGATAATAATATTTTTTAAAAACTATTTTTTAGAAAAATTGAAGTTAAAATTACAAAATTCACATTATCAATATTTCTAAACTTTACCTAGAGAATTAAAAAAATAATAATAAAGAAGACTAAGACAATGTTATAATTAAAATGCATTTTAATTAATTTGATAGTCGCCAAGGCAGTGAAACTTCAAACTTAAGCCTGACATGGGCCTCATGGCAATCTAATTTGGCAGGGGTAAGTTCAAGAATGACCTCTTTTGATGTTTCACTTACAACTATAGCCTTTCATATTAAAAGAGTTCAAATATTCACTGAAGTTCCCATTATACCCTTTATAACAAATAAGGAAACATGATTAAATTCATTCCAGATATCACAGAATATGAACACTTTCAGTTTCTATTTCCTATTTCATTCGTGGCATTGTTACACCTACTTAGATCCAGTCTCCATTCGGAGGTTTTAAATAGATCATGTCAGGTTTCCAGCCGATAAACTTAACAGGTCATAGAATTAAAAGATGTTCGATTCTATGTTATCAGTTCCAAACTAAGGTTTACAGGTGAAAATGGAAATAGTCCATTACGACCATATCAGGCCCAACATGCTTCCGTAAAATTAATAAATCCCTTAAAATTCATACATTCTTTGACCGAATCAGCACCGGGTGAGATGGCTCGCAACACCACCAGTCGGAAAATTACTGCCCCCAGATCGTTTGACGAACAACTCCTCACTGTTCAACCTCACCCTCAGGGAAGATGATCTGCAAGTTATCCGACTCCTTCAAAGAATCGCTCAAAGATGACCTTGGTTCGTTTCCTACTCCAGGCGTATAAGTAATTCTCCAAAGGGATAGATCAATAGTACACTATGAACACATGTTGAACAAAAGCCTTTATTTTATTAAGAACTTAAAGAAAAATTTATTACATCAGTAATCTCCTTTTGGGAGGAGAAAACTTGTTTAGCCTCTCATAAAGGCTATCAGACTCTTGTACATAAAACTTAAAAAACTAAAACTGAAAACTGAAAACACTCTGGAAATTCTAAACTCACAACAGAATTTTACAAAGAAAGTTTATTGTTAGAAGACTAAGGGAAATGTTCGATGCCTTTAGCCTTCTGCAAATCTTGACATGTATAGAGGTAGGAGACCTCTATGTTCTGTATTATTGCCCTTAAGTGGAGGTCTCTTTCATTCTTGAATTATTGCTCCACTTGCAGCAATTAGTTGGCATCCAACTCATCTTCACATGGGTTGGGCCTCCTCATGTCTGGTATCCGAAGTTTTTTATGAAAACTTCCAAATCATGCTGACTCGTCCTTCGTCTTTTAGTAATGTGGACGTCATCTTTCATGGACCCACTTTTCGTCTTTTTGTTGAGTGGGTTGTTACCTGTCTGGAGTCACATGTCTCCACTGACTTTGTTGGGGAATCTACTTTTTTGGTGGTCCCCGAAACTTTGGATACTTCTGTGACTTTTCTTCTCGTCGTCAGGGTCTTTCCGATCGACTTTTGGCTTAGAATCCTTTGCCAAATTCGGTTCCTTCGGTTTTGACATTCGGGACAGACCCGAAGTTCCCAATGGCCTATGTGAGCCATATTGCAATATTTCCGGCGAGTTTCTTTACTCCCCGGCAGTTTGTTTTCCCACATAAGATTTCTTTTCTTTTCGAATAGGTTTTCTGCTAATCTTGTAGTTTTTTCTGTCATAGTATTCAACAGGAATGATCCGTTCACTGAATTTTGATAAAACTTGAACGGAAACTTGACTTTGTCCATCTCAGTGAGACAGACCCACAATTCCCATGCCCTTCTTGTAGTAATCTGATCTTCGGTGAAGGTCATGGCCAATTGTACTTCTTCTGAACTAGCCTCCTTGATATTTTTGAAGGCTCTTTCATTTGGTCGTCGAAGCCTAATATAATGGAAGGCTTCATGTCCACCTTTTCCGACAGGCTCTGTTGCTGCACTTATGAAATACAACTCCAATGTATCCCCTCGTTTTAGGCAGTCATTGTTGGACCAGCACTCGTAAACTATTTCCTGGATCCACTTTGGCAATTTTGTGATCTCTGGGAAGGCTGGAGAAGTAGTATAGATTGAGGCCAAATCCCCAAACTTGTACCACCTTTTTACTTCTTCAGGGCTGGAATTTGGTAACATCCAAACCCTTGGATATTTTCCAGAAATATCGATCTTTGTATTTTTTCTGGAGATATCCCTTGCCTGGTAATCAGTTTCTCCCAATTTGCCTGATATTCCTGCCAAGAAGAAGAAACTTTAATCTCGTTAATATCAATCTTAGAAGTGCCCATCATAGGCCTAAGATTGATCTCTTCGTCCTTTACCCCGGACGTGCTAGGTTGATGTGATAACTCGGGATTTGACTACGGAGTATCAGTTTTTCCTTGGGCCAACATTTCTGTCAGCTTAGGACTTGTGTTAGAGGTACTGGAATCTCTCGCTACGGGTTGGGGAGCCTGCGCTCTAAACGCTCCAAATTAGCGCCGGAAGAGTGGCCTTGAAATGCCGTCCTCAATCGAGAGTGAGACCGGACACATGCTCGTATACGATCAGTTACTATGTCCCGATCATTCCTTTGTAATTTCCCGAACAAATCAGCATTGATGACTAGGGTATCAAATTCTCGGCTTTATATTCAGCATATAACATTCCGATAGAAATGTATATAGAAAATGGACTAGTGGTCATCTGATTCTGTATCTTTTATTAGCCATTGTGAACTCCATTCCGTCTTGTAATCTTTCCCAATGTTTATGATCCTCAAGAAATTCAATTCCCATCATTAATTGTTCGGGAGGATTTTTCCCGCAACTCTGTGATAGTCACTCAATTTCACCTATCTTCAGGCTTCCTTGATACCGTCTAACTATTGGTTGTTGGAGATAATATAGAACATCACAAGGAAAAATATTATCCTTTTGAGTGATGTCGAATATTACTTCAACTTCTCGCCATCCTTCTGGACATTTCGGCTCTCCCTTTGTTTTGAAAACATCCGGGATACGCCGAATCGCATTTTGGTCTCCTTTCTTCCCAACGGCTGCTACTCGTCATTCTGTTCTGTTGGAAAGACATCCTTCTTGGCTCAACTCTAAGACTTCGGCTTTTGTTGAAGACTGGTTGATCTTGTATTTTCATATCGATCTCCTTGATAGTTGGAGACTCAATAATCTCTGGTAAAACCACCCTGGCAAAGTCCTCGAAAATCCTTGGGACTTCAATAAATTCCTTTCTCAATAATACTTCTGAATGATGTGTATTCGAGAGAGCATAGGATATCTTGTATGTGATCGAGTAGGGTCTATTCCCTTCTTTCATCAAATCATCTCTTTTGAAATCTTGATGAAGGGTTAGGACTCTACTGAAATCTCGATCTCCCAGATTGTATGCAATTCTAGGATAGACATTAAATGCCAATTTCCCAAAGATACAAATTTCAGAATCGCTCCAAGGCATGAATCCTTGAGGTTTGAGATTCGCTTGTCAAAGATAGCCAGATTGAGTGGCGAATCTATCCCTTCTTTGAATGTTGCTTTAATAATGACTCTTATGGCTCCAATATGAATCCATGAGAGTGTATTTGCAACTTCTCTTTTAACTTTGCTTTTGATCTCCTGGATTTCTTTAATAGGGACCAACTGCATCTCGATCAGGTTCCCGGTAAACTCCATCGGAATGGAAAATTCTCCGGTTGTTACCCTATGGATAATTTGGTGTTTTCTATTACGAAAACCAATCTTATCCAAAGTTTTTTCCATTGCTCTAATTGTAAATCCATCATAGATTTGAAGCTTTGGATCTTCCTTCATAATTCTCATAAGAGTCTTATGAGACACCGTAGTGTGAGAGAGGAATCGACATATCCTCCCCGACCGCCTCATTGAAGAATTTCTTCTTCACTCGATTCGAATCGATTCACTTCCATCATCGAATAGATCTCTTCTTCATAGATGCTTTCATCCGAGGGAATATCCTCAAATTGATACACTGTATTAAATCCACGATAATCGACAACTTCTTCGATTTCTGGGGTAGCTTCGAACTGTCTAACTCCTCATTTTTGATTGTCTGGGCAATCCATTGAGATATGCCCTCTTGCTCCGCATGTCCAACAATTACAGTCTTTGAAACTTTCATTAGCTTTGGTGTGAGCACACCGAAAGTTCTTCTTCTTGGATTTGTTGGTACTTGCTTGATT